>JAUMHH010171113.1:0-36883 GCA_032359455.1 Chlamys rubida | reverse complement strand
GTTTGGATTTGCTACTACAGAGCCTGATTGTGCCTCTCCTGCTGGTGGAGTGTACCTGTCACAGTTTGGATTTGCTACTACAGAGCCTGATTGTGCCTCTCCTGCTGGTGGGGTGTACCTGTCACAGTTTGGATTTGCTACTACAGAGCCTGATTGTGCCTCTCCTGCTGGTGGGGTGTACCTGTCACGGTTTGGATGTGCTACTACAGAGCCTGATTGTGCCTCTCCTGCTGGTGGAGTGTACCTGTCACAGTTTGGATGTGCTACTACAGAGCCTGATTGTGCCTCTCCTGCTGGTGGGGTGTACCTGTCACAGTTTGGATGTGCTAATACAGAGCCTGATTGACAACTATTGCAGTTCTACCAGCATCAAGATTAATGACACGTTTACTCAGGTGAACAGCAGACGTTCCTTTGTACACGTGTTACAGACAACGCTTTATACTTCCAGAGTACCTGATATCAGCTTCGTTTTTGACGGTGTTCATTTCCATCTCCCTATTGTTCTCTCTGTCTCTTTTCAGTCTTCTCAGTTGCTGCCGTATCATCGTGTTTATTTTAAGTTTCGAATTTTGTACTTTATTGTTAACGCTGTAATTTGTTTGTGTCTGTTTGTTTAAACGACTCCTTGTTCGTTGTACTGTCTCTAACATCTTGTCGTGCCATCCTGTAGGCAATATCGTAGCGTTATGTGTCGGCCACCCCCAGCCATCGTACATATAGACCTAAGCTAATGTACATATATCCCGTTAATGTGTACAGGCCAATATCAGTGTCATCAACCCGGAAGAATAAATCGGTTGATTAAACACAGAGTTCGTACCTATCCGATCAATACTGATTCACACTCACACGGATGTGTATCTTTTAACGGTGCAGGGATGTGACAATGAAGTGAACGTTGCATCAGATGCAGTCTGTCTTGCAGGTATGATGTAGATATTAGGAGTTGTTTACACTTATATATATATATAGTAATATCTCATCATGGATATAACTGTATATTCACGCATTGTTTTTGATAGGGTTATATGACTTTCTTAGTACTAATATTTCGATAACCATTTGTTTAAATGCTGTAACAAGTTAACGTCATGCATTTTGTCCGTTTGTATGAGTACATTTCCTTGGTAATTATCTAAGATTATGTCATTGATCATAATCCTCGTAAGCATGCGTTGGCACCAGAGAACTTATACAGAGATAAAACTATATAAGTACTTACATGTTATAATGCAAAGGAGAAAAAAACATTGTTTATGTTCACCTATTGAAGCAGAGAACAAGGATCGATACTTGTTTACATTATTATTGTCTGTGAAAAACAAGAGTGAGTTTTGATAAATTGTATGACCATTTATTTATTCAATTAATATCTTTTAGTAGTTCTTATATTTTGGATAAGAAGATTACGGAAACAAAGACGCCCTTTACACATTAATGTGGCGACATTTAGTTCTATATCTATCTGGACTACATACAGGGTCATTGTGATGACCTACATACATTTTTACATTTGATTGGACAGACAAAGTTATTTATTGAAATATTTATTACTCTCTTTTTACAATGTTTTTGAATTTTTTGAATTGATCTTGACCTATATTTATTTCCTTTTGAGAAATGTCTTAAGTCATGTAGTGTATTTTTTGTATTTTTTGTAGGGTTTCATTTGTGTTCTTCTTCGATACATGTAACAATGTACTACTTAACATCACATTTATATTGAAGCTGTAATCTGTTAATTACAATCGGCTAACGCATTGATATATATTTGAACATACATGTATTAATGGCGGCCAACGACTTAACTTGTATTTAAACAAGGAAGAATAAATCGGTTGGTTAAGCACACATTACTGTTACTGCTTACACCTGTTAACAAGGACTATTTCCCTATACAGGTGTATCTGTAGGATCATGACAATGACGTGGACTTCCATACACCTGGTATATTTACTAATATGCCTCGCAGGTATGTAGACGATTCAATACGCACTAACGTCTCCCTTTAAACATATATTTAAGAGTATTTCTATCTTTGGGATAATAAGCACGTCGTTAAATATTCGAACGAAAGGAAATAAATATTGACTTAAGTTGATCATGTATGGTGTTAAACCCGTGTTATTCTCATTGCCCTTTTATGTAATGTGTTTTTTAGTCATTAGTTAGTCCTAATTGACCGCTTTTGGGTTCGGAATACGACTTTGTTGACATTTCGACGGGGATAACTTTGATAAAGATATAGTTGTCCCCACAGGAGAGGCTTAAATATGTAATCTTAACACATAACTGGTACACTCACAAACACTTATCAGATGGAAAAAGCTCCATCTCTGATATCACGGAAAATAAAACGAAATACCAGGATTTCAAAAAAATATTTATTTAATAGCATACATACTATTTTGTTAGATATTCTTTCAAATAATCGCAACCGTAGTTATTGTGTTTAGGTGCAGAATATTTCGTGTTTTTGAACGGTGACAAGGCCAACGAAGGGAATGTTGAATTTTTCAACGGTTCGACCTGGTTTGACCTTTGTACAGACGGATGGGATGATACGGACGCAGCAGTGGTATGTCGTATGCTAGGCTACACAGGGTAAGTGAGCGAGGTAGTCGACGTACGAGTTTACGTTTAATACAAGAATCAATGTTGATGTATTACAATATGGCGTCTTTGTGTCGCATGCTAGGCAACACAAGGTGAGAGAAGTCTGCACGAGGTAGTCTGGTTACATGTTTGCGTGTTAAATCAATTACAATGTACTTACTGTTTTTCTTACATATGGTGGCTAAAACGTTGGACCATATTCAAAAACAAGTGTGTACTAGGGGTATTATAATACAAAATCCAGTATGTACGTTAATGATAACAAAACAATGATTTCATTCAATGGATCATACCAATCTGAAGTACCTATTCATAATAATTTAACATGTACATGCATGAATTATTTAGTATTGTAAATAACTTTTGTCAGACCCGAGGCTGGGTGTAGCATTTTTGCTAGAATTCAGTCGGACAGGGTTTACAACAAATACTTGCTTAAGTATGAATTTCTGTAGTATCCAAAAGATGAAAAATCCTAACGTGATAAAGGGTTTTCTGTTTCGGGGTATACTTTGTATTTATAATGCATATTTCGTAATACTTTAAACATAGATTTTCGTTGTTTTGACTTAGAACCACTGATGAGTCTATACAGGATGAAATTTTCATACGGTGCAGTTGTGTATACTTTATATTTTCTGTTTCTACCAACAACTTCATTTCAATCAAGTGCTCCGTTTCTTCATATTTCAAGTGATTGTTATTTATAGCAGCAGATACAAAAATGTACACGCGTTCATTACAGATGTATTTCTTGCATAAAATATAAAATTCATTGTTCATGTGGTGCTTCTGTATTCACAAGATGTTGGTAATATTTGACTGCATTAAAATAGGGTAAACAATACACATTTTGCACCTTAAAACACTTTCAAAATCAGTTACGTGAGCAAGGACCATTATTCTTTATTTTACCTTAGAAATAAAACTGAGGACGAGGTGTACTTGATATAGAATCTTTGAGAATATTCTTATTTATGAAATGCAATGTTTCTTAATAGGGAAGTACCAAAGTTTATCATCCAGCGATATCAACATGACTCGTTTGTATCTCTTTGATGATTACATAACTTAATTATATGATATATGGCACTATGCTAGAAGTTTATTCTGGATTAATCTGTTACGAGCAATGTCGTACTTTCCAGTGACGGAGCCAAGGCCGGCATTAACACTGATGGGGCTACGTTTTCCTCTCTGGTGCAATACAAGTTTGATTGTGATGGCAGCGAAACGTCTCTCCAGGACTGCCAAACAAGTAGCAATAACCAGATTGTCTGTGATAACAGCACTAAATCACACGTTTTATGTGCTGAAGGTTAGTACGTTAATGCACGTTAGTTGTGTATTTGAATATGGCACGTTTTGTCGTACGTATAATAGTATCATTTTACATCACTTGCTTGATCTGTTTGTATTTCCTTCGAGTAACACATACCAGAAATTCGATGTTTCGTAACGGATATTTTTCTATAATAATTACAGTTCCCCAGCCGAATGATTTCCTTCTCATATCGTTTGGAACGGCTATTGCAAAAATGGATCGAGCATCTGGGAGTCTATCATTGGTGCAGTCTGGAACTCCTGAGCGTGTCATAGCTATTACGTATGATAATATACAGGACATGATCATCTGGACAGACGTACGCTTGAATCAGATCGCGAGGTGTAACCTCAACGGAGGGAATATTACTGTGATTTACCAGGCTGGGAACGGTAAGATATGAACTGATATTTATCAAAAATATTTTGTAAATCTGAAAACAAAACTTGAGGGGGACTACTGTCATGGAAGCAGAATTAAAAGTGGGGTTTATTGTTAATTTAACGAATTTATTTTACTCAGAGATACTGAGGTATCAATAAATTCGTCTATATTGAGCATTTAAATAGTATCACATAGGCAATGGTCATTGTAAACATTATATCACTAAATCGTTGGTCAGAGCTAAACTCATATCACAACATCACTAGTCACAATTACTGATTTAAAATAACCACTTGTCACAATTAAACTAAAATCAATAAAACCAGTAGTCACAATGAAACTGATATCACAAAATCACCCGTCACTGTAAAACTAAAATAATGTATTCACTAGTCCCAATTAAACTGATATTACCAAAACAACTCGTTACTTTAAAACTGGAATCAAATAATCACTACTCACACGATCAAAACTTCTTTCGTCACTATACAACTGATATAAAATAATCAGTAGTTACAATAAAACTGATATTTTTTAAACTGAAAATCATAAGTCACAATACAATTTCTGTCACAAAAAACTGTCACTGTAAAACAAGAATCAAATACTCACTAGTCACAATCAAACTAAAGTAAATCAATCATTGGTCACAATAAAATCGATATCACAAAATCACAAGTCACAATAAAATCAATATCACAAAAGCACGAGTCGAAATAAAACTGACATCGCATGGCAATAGTCACAATACAACTGTTATCACATAATTACTACCCAGTATAAACTTGTACATTGTATCACAAAACCACGAGTCGAAATAAAATTAACATCAAATAATCACTAGAAGTACGAAGAAGGGGCCCCCATGAAAAGAAACACCAATATAGTGATACAGAACCGATTGTATCTGAACAGAATATGATATCATCATGTTAAATCTATAAAATTGTAATTCACTACATGAGATGGATTATGATTACTGTTAACAATTCAATATATAAACTTTTTTCAGAGAGTGTAATGGATGGTATTGCAATGGACGTAAATTCCCGCCTAATATTTTATACTGACACTGGATATGACGAAATCGGAGTTATAAACGCAGACACTTTCGTTAGAACGATCGTGGTCGATACGAATCTGGATGAGCCAAGAGCCATTGTGTTAGATACACAAACAAGGTGAAATGAGTTGTATGGTTATGAATCTAAAAGTCTCTCTTGCGCACTGTTGACCAATGACCAACCTTTAATCTTATCATCTTCCACAATTTGACATTGCAGTTTCCAGACTATTCATATCTTAATGTGTTCCATAGTAATCCATTTTGTGGTTATATATATAATATGTATCAAATGAAGCACTATTTAGAGACCATGGTATACGTATTGGCTTCCAATGTGTTAAGATAAATAATTTATAGTTTTTTGTAATAGTTTTTTGTTGGTAAATAATTGATATATAATTTGGATGTATCGATGATATATTTGTATATCTTTGTTGCCAGTTGTATTTAAGTTTAAGTGTGTATTTTTGCTACATTGGTGGTACAGTGTAAGTGTGGTATTTATATTATGCTAACAAATTGGTTTTACATTTTAGTACGTTAATGGTTTATTGTTTCCCTGTTTCTAAATTGTTAACACAATTGCTTGGCAGGGAAATGTTCTGGACAGACTGGGGAGCCAATGCCACGATTGAAAAATCGAATTACGACGGTTCCAACAGGACAACAATTGTCAGTACCGGGCTGGGCTGGCCAAACGCTATGGTACTCGATGGTAAGAAATTAAATATATACTGATATTCTACGAATCGTGTTTACATTTCAAGCTTCGTGTAGGTAATTGCAGTAAAAGTGAACATGGAATAATAATGCGAAAACTGTTACAGTAACAAGAATAAAGTATCAGTTTGTGGTTATCCTTGCAGGTGATCTGTTGATATGGTGTGATGCTATGAATGACGTCTACGAACGAGTGCATCGTAACGGCACGGGAAGGACTTTATTAGTAACACTGTCTGGCAGCCATTGCTTTGATTTCACTATCTATGAAGACGATTTGTATGTTAACGATTGGGCATATTCGTAAGTAATGATTCTATTATTTGCTCAACGCAATTTGCTACCATTAGACCATCCAAAGTATTACACTCGTAAAACGTTGATACATAACTATCCTTGTAAACTTCGCATATTTACTGATGGTGAACAATTCTATAATCAGCAAAGTATCGGATAACGATATACTTTAAGCAGCAAACGATTTATAATCTGTCAGGTACATTTACCTAATGCTATAACTCAAAGTATGCAAAACGTGAAAAGCGTGTTATTACGATATACATGTTTTAGTGATAATCCTTTAAACTCGAACAATTTCGCTGTAGATTGAGTACTATTGTATCACACCTACCGTCAGGTATCATGATGCACTATCACAAAAACATATTTAGATCATAAATGCGATTACAAGCTAAACTTCGACATACAGACAAGGTTGTGATAAAGCGGTACATAAGAACATCGAATAAAAGTCTTTGGGCTATATCTTTGAAATCAGTCGCATTCTGTAGAAATGGGTGGATTTCAACCAAATGCGGTCTAGACCCACCGTGGAGTTGTATATGCAAAACAAACTCAGTACAGTGTGACAAGGATGTTTAAGCTCTAGAATGTTTGTGATTTGCCATGAAGGATCTGTTCTAGCACAGGCACAACAATAGAGCATTTCACTGGATTTTTATTCCCATTTTTGTATAAAACTGACGACAATGGGTAACGGTTCCACACGATACGGGGTAGCTCATTTAATTGTTAACGGAAGTGAAATGATTGGCGATCAAGGGTCGTCCTTTTCTAACAGTGTTGCAATCGTTTTCACTCAGAACGCTGTTTGGGATTTTTTCTTCATTTATAAAAGCCTGTGACATGTCGGGAAAAATAGTTTTGAATGCATTGTTACAGTATTTGACAGTGGCACAGGGATCCTAAAATGTACTTTTACTTTTTACTACCATAAAGTTTAATTACTTACAATATAACACCCTTCCATACCCTCTTTTAAACATTCTTTTATCATGATAAAACAAATAATGTGTTCGTTTACTGGCAAGACCTATTTAATATTGGATTTTTCTAAACTTCACTTCATACACAACTTATAGTGATCTTATTGCTGTCACAGATTGCACAAGGCTGTTTTCTATTTAAAGTTATAGCTGTTATTGATTACATCACGTTTATATAACTGCCATATGCATAAATTCAAGTCTGTGTATTTTATGCTACAGACTTTTTTATTTAATTTGAAGTTATTGAATTATTTGGTTTGAACACTTCACGTATTAAGGTAAAAGGTACCTCAGCAACAGTATGATCGCTCAGAAGATGATTTCTAATCGACTTTTTTGAGGTTATTCCCCTTGATATACCGAAGATGATGCAAACGTGATTTTTTCTGGCTTAAAGCAACTTCCCCTGACAACATTTATATCGCTCGATGCTCATTTTTATTTCCATATACATTGCAGATCATAACTTGGGCTTTCATGTAGGTGCTTTTTATCTATAATCCCTGGAAAGCAACGATGATTAAATGTAGACTGGGCATTGTTAACTTCCTGAGTTCGATGCTATAGGTTTTTCTTTTTTCTTTCTATTTTTTGTTTTAAATTTCTATTTCCGAACGTTTGACTTTGAAATACTCATTATTGCATCGCAACATGTGTTATTATTGAATATTTATTTTGAAAGGGACCTAGACAAACATTTCACAATAGTGACAGTAGTAAACATATGATTCATATTGTTGGTATGTTTTACATTCACACTGTTACTATAATAGTTAAACGGTAATCACAATCCATTTCTCTGTATTTATCTATCAGTCTCTGGCCCCCTCTCGTTCTTTCTTGCAAACGAATTTTACCGTAATCAAAACGATATTAATTACATGTTTTAATTAACAGCGTGTGTGCCCTGTCTATAATCAGCGAGTTCTACGTATTGGTTTGTAACAAATATGTTTTATTTTCACAGAAATGTCGTTAAAGTTAAAACAGACGGCACTCAGGCTTCGTTATATGGACCATCGATATCTCAACGATTCGGAATATTACATTACATAAAAGGTAAAACAATAATATCAATGGATTCATAATCATAAAATCTACAATTACCATCCAAATATAACCAACTGTTGTTAATTCCTAGTACATTTACAAATGGATTTATAAAATGTAAATCAATTTTCGGTAGACTTTATTAAGAACACGCTTGGTGTATGTTCCCCCTTTTATATTGTTTTTCTTTATGAATAATGAATCAATAAATGTTACTATCAATAAAAATAACTCTAATATAAGTTTATTTCAATACTCCAAATGACCCGTTTCTTACAAACTACTGTGCTCGTCTAATACTTGTTCTTATTACTGTATTTGTTTGCATTGTTCTGATTCTTTAATTTAGTTGTTACTTACAATTTTACTGTATCTGCGTTTGAAGCATGTTAGAAATATTCTGTTACTATAATCATGATGAGTATGATTACATTTCTACGAGTTATGACATGTCACTGAATACATGCGAAATACATAGAATTGCGAATCATACATTGTAGATTTATCTAAATATTGAAAGTACTATGACGCTTCTATCAATTGATTATGTAAACATGCATTGTTTTGAATGGTTTTATATTTGAACAACGTCAACATTTTGATTGCTATTGATCCGCCAATTTATATATCTTTATATTTATTATGTGAATTGTTACACTTTGTGCGCATGCTTTTGTCATGATTTTTGTAATCACCTTGTCCTTTAAAAATTGGAACTATATCGATAAAAGGTAGGTATTTTTTTATATAACTTGAGCATTAGAACACTGATGAAATACCAGTTAGCATAATCAAGGTAAGTTTTTTTTCTGCATTTCTGACTAAATGCAATTATATAATTGGATGTGTGATAGACATTGGTTTAATACTGTTGATTTATTGAATATGTTCACCTTTATCGTTGTAAGTTATCGTCACAAAGGTGTATATTTTCAATACAATGAATGCTGTTTGGTGTATTGGTTTTTTATCGTGAACATTCATTGCAATTGATGAGTATATGATACCAGTACTCTTGCAAACAATGTGTATTATATGTATATTCTATCACAAACAACAAATGCCATTTTCCTAAAACTTGAAACAAACATTGTGCATGACGGTAACCGACGGAAGGCCGTGAGCAGATGTCTGGAACTACAGTACAAAGGGGTATGTACATGCTCGTACGTTCGGGTCAACACTACTAAATGACATGTTAGCAGGAATTACATCTGAAATGTGATTCATGAATAGACTTTAGGTAAGGAAAGAACAAAAGAAGATATGCCCTTGGTCGAAACATAATTGTTTATGTATTTGGCGAGAGGAAAACACGCCCATGCCATATACATTCAAATTTCAAGGGACTACTCAATGTCTTTTGTTTTGCTTTGAACTGCTTGATATAGTATACTACTTGATATAAGGATCCTCGTTATCATTCTAGAACCTTTAAATTACATTGTAGATAAAATAAACAAAATATAATCAGCAGAAGTGTTTTGAGAGTACAAAAGCTCGGGGTAGAACTGGATTCATCCTCGATAGGTTTCGATTCCAGGTCATCGTCGATACTCCAGGAGTTACGCTCACTTTCGCTCTCTGCACCCCTGGAATATGTCATACAATTGTAGCACAATTGAAGGCATGCGGCTAGTTATTGAATTGGTCTCAGGGTGAAAAATCGCAGGTTGATACCTGTTCTTTGAAGATTAAAAAGGAGCGACATCCGACTTTAAAGCCAGTAAATTTTACCTTTATGTGACCGGGATATTCTGTTCATGTACATGAAAGGATCAAGCTAGTCTCCTTGTATCATCCACATGGTGGTTCACACTGAGCCTTTGATTTTTCTATGACACATTCCAGCGGAGCAGAGAGCGAAAGTGAGCGTAACCTCTGAGGTATCGAGGATGACCTGGAATCGAAACCTAGATGCTGAATTGTTATTCTGTCATTAAAGCCAACTGAGCTTCTTATTTTTGTGTTATACACGCTTATGAATCTTCCTGAGAATGATAGTATTCGCTAAACATGATGACTAAGCTAACATTTCCATTCTAGTGTAGATTAATCGTCAAGTAGGTCTCCAAATTTAAAATGAAAGAATCAAAATGGTAGATATAAGCTTGAAATCAAACGAGTATATGAACATTCGTTATATATTTGATGATGTTAAACAAAAATCGTTTTGATTGAAACTCCGTTTTGCTATAGTGGTGAATATAATGGAATATTCGACTTTGCAGGTGAACCATGAGACCACGAAAAAAACACCTAAGGTACAATTCAATGATTCGGCAATCAGAATGCGGAAAATGTGTAAGTCATATGATAGATTATTAAAAACAATATTTTAAAACATATGTAACACATTCATGGTGTTATCTTCATTTATTTAATCCACTTTGGAGCCCTTAAGAATGCAATGTTCTATGCACGTTTATTTTTTAAAGTCTGCAACCGAAAGCCATAAACATTAAACACTTTTTCCTCTGCAATTATATATACATGTTTATAAGTATCATTATATTTTTCATTTAGAAATGGCTTCATGAAATCCTTGTGGGTAATCTCGACCAAGACCTGGCTACAGAAATGACACAAGAGGGGAGGTAACTATTGACCGTTAGTCACTTTGGTCATGAGATAAAGTGATACTATTAAAAGGCAGCATTTCAATTCTTGATTTATATAAACAAAGAAACATGTTTAGAACTTCAACGAATTGTATTTCATTATGCCTTGATGTTTATAATAAGTTAAGTCCATCGACACTTTTGATGAATAACATATGTGTTGCTTGTTCATTATGACTTCATAAGTTTGTATTTGTTCAAGACAAATATTTTGTTTTTATTATAGCTGCTCTTCTATGCTTCTACGAATACTGCAGACCAGTTTCAAGCGAAGGACGCCACGTAACCAAAAATAGATCGCGTTGATTGATCGCGTTTATTATTGATCTGTTATAAACTTCTGTGTGAGTTCATATTCCTAATGTCCTGTTTTAATATCCTCCTCTATATTTCCTAATGTCTTTATTCTAGATACGATTTAAAGATGTCTCCTGTTTTGTTGTTGTTGTTGTTTTTTGTAAAAACCAATGCATTGACATTTTTAAAATAATTATAAACATATTAACATGTTTTTCGTACAAATTAAGAACTGAACTGAAACCAGTCAAAATAAATAATGATGTAACATATTTGTATATCTTGCTTTCATCATGGTTTATAAAGTGATAACAAGAAGTTAATTTAACTGTATTCTTAATTGCTGTTATATAAACAATATTTAGGCAAAAATAGCATGTGTTAAAACTTTGGTTAAATATTTTTCATTAACAAGTTATGGTATACAATTCTTTCGTAAATGTTACACTTAACTATAAAACATTTACATACATGTATAATGTTAATAGTGGAGCGAAATAATTTCATCAACCAGCTTACTTCAGTACAGTATATGATTTACGGTAATACGCTTTCTTGCTTATTTTAATTTGCATTTTACTTGTTTAAACAACATTCTCAATATAAAACAAATCGTTTTACAGGTTATAAGGGTTCTATAGACTACAGAGTAACTGCCTTTATCATAAGCCTGTTCCAAATTCCAGGTCTAATTTGAGAGGCAAAGGTGTTGTGACCAGTCGAGTTATAAATTGTTTACATACCCCACACTAGGACAGAAAAGAGTGTTGCAGACATTTACTAAAACAAGTACGTATAATGTATGACATATTTGATGATATAAAGAGATTTAAGCGTGATATGAGGAAATAGTGGATGAAAATAACATTACATATGAGAAATCAATTATTGACTTCATGTTCGGTCCATCGTGTTTACGGGCCTGGTCTTAGCAGTATTAATTTAGAACCCCATAAGAATTCCATAATTACATAAGTTTACGAAAACTCGCACACTATACCATTATACACTATTATCACAGACACTTGAGACAGGCAGCTGGTGTTCGGGATCAAAGCAGAAGATACCGATAAGTTCGGTAGTTACACTGTTAAGTCGCTCGGAGGTGCAAAGACCAACTTCAGTTATAGTCTCATAGGATGAAGCTGCTATTGGCAGTACTTTAGTAGTAATATAGAAGAGCTTTGCCACACCAAATGTAAATATATAGAATTAAACAATTGTTCAATAGTAAAAATGTAGATATATGGATTGAACGGCGTTTTTAAAATGTTCATGCCGGTATGAACGCAAATTAGTTATATTTATATCAAACACGAATTGCGGGTTTCATGCAATATGGACGTAACCGATTTGCGTTCATACCGGCCTGAAAATTTAAAACAAGCCGTTCAATCCCTATACCAGGTTTATTAATTGTGCGAATTTTGAAGTAAAAACAACTAACAAAATGTTCGTTCTATCATAAACGTGGTACATTGTATACCACTGAAGTTGTTGCAGAACATAGCTCTTATACAAATGCCACTCGACCCAGGATATATGAAAAACATACCCATTGACACAAAATTGTCCTTGTGATCCTTGGAAAACTTGGGAATGAGTTCTTTCCTGGTTGGGAAGTTTGTCACCCTGGTTCAAAATACGAGCCACCTTCTACCGACTTGGCGAGAGAGAATTTCTCTTGAGCTCAAACTGTAGGATGTTAAACTAGTAAACCAGAGGTTCCTGGCTTGACGCCTACAGGAGGCATTGGAAAAATGTTGAACCCTGTTACATAAACTAATCTGATCGTTCTTAAGGTACATATAAGCAAGTTAAAACAGTTACATCTTAGACAGTGATCAAATATAATACATATATAAGTCTTCTCTCACTGTCCTGACCTGTAACAACCTATCAGATGTCACGGAAGTTGTTCCCAACAGCACGAGAAGTGCTACAAAGTTTGTCTGAAGGAAATGTATAAGTTGTTATGCATACTGATACACAAAAGAACCCTCTTAACCAAATTATGATTGTTAAAGTTCGGTTTTAGTTTTCTTACTCTCACCATATTTTCACTTTTGCTTAAACCAAACTCGTTGTTATTTAAAGCACGCCTCTAGATTGATTAAACCTCAAATTCCGGAAAATATCTTTTATTTTCCCAAATTTGATTTTGTGTATTTTATCGTATTTGCTTCATATATACTTCTTCCTTCGAACAAAATCGTATGCATCATTTTTTCATGAAAAGGATCATATTTGAAATACACTGACTTTTCTAATTGACTTTTGTTCTTTTTGGTTGTTTTATTTTGCATAAATATACCTTTTTCTAACATTTCGTGAAAATATCGCTATCATATATCACTTATCAAGACAATATTATGTGAAAAGACGATGACACTTCTCTTAATTTGCACATGGATTTCAGTAAGCTAGTTATGTGTATGCATAATGTATAGCATATACCTTATTTCATATATGTTAGCTATTCGTTGTATTATGCTACAACTGAATTGGTTTTTGACACATTAAGCATACGTTTGAGATATGTAGAAAGCAAAGACGGATACACAGACCGTGTAACAAATCAATGTATCGGACTCCAGCACACTTTACAGCTATCGATAAGTTTAAGTCGTAAGCTCTTAAGTTAGATGTTGGTTAGAATGCAACAGCTTGAATCTGCTATCCGAGTCACACGAAACATGCAATCTGTCCTGCATGAGATTTGGACTGGTGGTTAAACGGTTGCGTGTGAAGCGGTAGTCTTATCGTACTCACAAAGATAAGCGACCTATACTGTCAATGACCGTCTGATATATTTGTCGACCATGGGGCTCGTACGGTACATGTGTTTGGTCGTGGGAGGCCTATCTGTGACTATATTGTGTTGTTTATACAGCTTTGGACGTAACTATCAGGACGGTGAGTCTATGCATAATGATGTTGGTACTGGTGTTAATGGGTTTTTTCGCATAATTCTAAAATAGTCATTATTTGAAACAGACTAATGTACAGCAACAACAACAGCAACAACAACAGAGAATGATAATTGTAGGTACATGTACAAACTGCTCATATGCATTAACATGAATCTTCAAAAAGAAGATGAATATGTTCGAATATTACAAACAATGTACAGTTTTTGAAAATGAAAATCATAGGGGAATGAAATACAAAGGCTATTATGTTGTCTCATTGGTTCATTTATTTGTATTCTTTATACTAATATCAATATTCATAAGTTAACCGCTGTACCAGGTCAAGATTTAAAGTTTGTTTCATTTTATTTTATTTTATACTTAAACAAGATGCGGATGAATATGAATATTTTATTTATACATGTATCATAAATACATAATTTATTTTAAATTTTAATATTTTGAACATGTCACAAGATTTGAATTAACATCTGTATGCTGCTTGACTATTGAAGTCTGAATCCTGCTAATAACTTAACTACATATTTAAGGATATCACACAACATCTACCCTACTTATTGGTGAATATCTGACCATGGCTACCCCACATTTTGATTTATATCAAGCTTACTCATCGGAATCATGACAATATCTTTTTTTCATATTAATTAAATATCAGGATTTTTTTAAATGTGCATTGTGAGAGGAAAAACTATTAACTCTAAGCTTTGTGTTCAATCCCTGTGAAATTACATGCATGTAATAACTTTGGCTGATTATAGAATAAAACACTATTTAAGCTAAACTAAACTAAGATGTGTCTACATCATCATAAGTATCCTTCCAAGTACGACAATTCCTAACATAATAACGTTCCTAAATACCGATGAATGTTAGCAGAATATGGTCCATGCTTGAACATCACTAATTTTCAAGCTTAGTATGAAGATTAGCGCAACCCATGTATATTGTTATTAGATATTTGGCATTACCTCCAATTTTGGATAGCATCATTTCTATTGATATTATGTGATTGATCCTCATATTTTATTTATCTTTGTATGATGTCAACGTCCAGTGTGAAAATGGCTTCAGTTTTCTGCGATCACAAATACTTCGCCGATATATTATCGTTTTCTGCATCAACGTTGGCTGAGATAAAAAATATGAGTTGAAGAGAAAATTTCGAGACAACATTTTTATGTTATAACGGAAAATATATTTTCTCTTTTCAAGTTGCTATTATTTGCTTAGCATATGATACAAATATCTATTGGGTGACCTAGAAGGTAATCTTTTGTAATATTTGTGATGTCAGATATATTGGTTGACTGGTAAGCTGATTGAATGATCAGATAAAAGCTAAGATCGTGGAATGTACAAGAGAGTAAGCCTTAACATTTGTCTCTATAATATAGATATCACGTGATATCCATGACTTAAAGTTCGATAGTCTTGTCTTCCTCACGTCCAATGCAGCAGTTTTCAGTTGTATAAGTATTTTACCTTTCAATTTGGTGTCAACAGTTATGGACAGAACAGCACTGGATGAGTTCGAATCTAATGGTGGTGATATAACCAATGGTTTGTTAAGTAATTTCCATAAAGTGAGACCTTGCATTCCTTTTAATCATCAAGATCTTACGAAATCTGAGCAGATGCCACTGGTCAAAACTACATGATGCTACCCTTTTTCAATAATATACATGTTTGCATTAAATCGACAAGAAACGAACTTCGTAGCTGTAAACCTTGTAGATGTGTTACTCTCGGGGAAGAGATAACTAAGTCCTAATTCGTTACCTTTCTGTTTTTCGCATTTTTGTTCATCCGCCGTGTTCCATAGAGCAGTACGTCCTCTTCATTTGTTTACTATGTACCAATATTTAGCTAATTGTCAAGACATTTGAGTATTTCAAAATATAAGTTTTCACTGAACCGTAAATAAAATGCTTGATTTACACTGTTCATGATTTATTGTTATCATATCGGTAAACCCGAGGAAAACATGCATAAACAATTTGTGAATGGTAATTATTCTTGCCCACATCTTTTCTCTATTTCACAAACCATGCCGTGTTAGATATGAAGAGTTCGTGTAAACGTTACATAAAAGTTTGTTATAATAAACAGAACCTGATTCCACATCATCGTTACGAAGACCTAATATAAATAACAAAGCAATGTAAAAGAGAATATAAAACTCATACATATGCATCATCTTTCCCTCTGTTTTTTTCAAATTAAATGAACTGGTACAAATTGATAGAAGTATTGCCGATTGTCCCTATTTAGCTGTAAGAAGGTGCATTTCATGAGGTAATATGAAACCTGCTACGTGAGTGTAAACACTCCATAAATATGGAAATAATGCAGGTTAATATATTTCTACTGTTCGCCAGTAAATCATATTAATTTTATGTTAAAAAAATTTAGTTTTGCTGAAATGAACAATCAGAACTGTGTATGTTTGTTTATAGAAGTTTTGGTAACACCTCACCCCACCTCCGTGTCACAATATATTTAAAAAAAAGAAACATGTTTGTATGCAAGGGGATTTACAAATAACAATGCATCTGGCTTTAAATGGGCAACCGATACCTTTTCTTTGTGTCCCCATATTTCGAAATGCCCTAGTAGTGCAGCAAAACTGTTTCCTTTGTTGTGTTTTCCCTATCAACTCACAGAGTTTTCAGCTGCTTTCCATCTTCCTATTTTTGTGATTGTTTAACTAAACTTATTTTGTTTCGATGTTTCAGGTAAATACATCGGATTCAAACAAGATAAGATGAAGACTCAATACAATGATTATTCTACAGGAATGAAAGATACATGGAAAGATCGTATCCAACATTTACAGAAAGGATGTCATCAAACTGACCGAAAAGATCGATACAAAATTAAATACCAGCAAACCCAAGCAATATTCTTTCAGTCAATGAAACTGAATATAAGTGTTTGTAAAGTTGCCAAAGCGGGAAGTACATTTTGGGCGATAGTGTTTTTAATAGTAGAAAAGGGTTTACCAGCTTATGAAGCATTTAGCATTCCAAGGCATAGGATTCACGGCATAAGCAGCAGTCTTAGTAAATCATTACATTCCAGACATGAGCAACTGAGGACAAAGGGGGTTGTTGTTTCTCGTGACCCCTATTCAAGATTATTTTCAGCGTTCATAGACAAATATCACTTATTACGATTCGTGCAAGCTGCTAGATCACTTGCCCTATCATTAGGAAAAGGATATTTTGTAACTGAAGCCGGGAAATGTGGATACAAAGTTTCCTTTCAAGATTTTGTTGACAGCGTAACTACACAAGCTCTGCATGGAAGCAAAATCAACCGACATTGGAGTCCCGTTTACACTATGTGTAGGGTCTGTGATGTTGAATACCAGTATGCTATACAACAGGAGACGTTGACCCGAGATACTGAATACATCATTACACAGCTGAACATCAGTAACGAAATAAAAACAACACTGACACAGATGTTCCATGGACCTGGTCCGAATAAGACAATGGAAGGAGTCATACAAACAATGTGGAGTGCCATTGACAGCCCCGCGATGCGAGCAAGTTGTAGCAACAAACTCGCCTACTTCCTGAAAATGTGGGAGAGTTTCAAAATACAGGGCTACATTAGAACAAACGTATCGTTTCCGTTTTCATCATTTCAGAAGAATAACAGCGTTAACGTTGAAGGAATCACAAAGGCTGTTTTAGCAGCAATGAATACCAACCCTTTATCAAGTACAGAAAGAAAGGCTCAACGGAGACAAGCTTTAGTAAAGGCCTATGCAGGCATGCCTAGACGTATCATAGCTCAAATCCAGGAAATGTACAGAATGGATTTTTATCTCTTTGGTTATGATGCTAATCCGCCTACTTAAATAGTTTTCAGATTTTAGTACGGATTGAGATTAATAAATCGTGCAATTACGTGTTCGAAAACCCGTGTTATCTTGGCCTTTACGAAATAAGGTGTTACATTGGCGTTTTTGAAAACTGGTGTTACACTGCCGTTTTTCAAATTAGGTGTTTTATTGGCGTTTTTCTTTTTGAAAACTTGTGTTACACAAATACCACTAATATTTTACTTGTACGGCTGAATATCTCAAATTCTTGCTGCAATTTTAGTGAAAATGGGAAACATCAAATATCGTTTGATACATAACTAAACAGTAATGTATTGTTGTTTACATAACGTATATAGCGAGAACGTAATCATGTTTACGTCACGTGAATACGAATAAATTAAACTTGTTTTAAAAGCAACCTTATAACGGCGATCATTGATAACGTTTATTTTTTTATATGCATACCTTGGGATTATGCCGTCATGCTATGACATGAAATTAAGGTCAGTTTAGTGGCCATTCGGAGATATGAGGGAGTAAATTTGGAAACCATAATCACAAATAGCCTCTTTTTGACAAAAACTTTTTGAACATTTCTACACCAGAAGGCCCAAACTGCAACCCATCCCTTTAAATAAGCTAGATACGGAAAGGTATAACATATGCTGAACTGAAAAATCACATTGTCTTACATGCATATGTAAACTTGATACAGATACATATTATTGTTATATAACACCATGCTCTAAGGTTTGCTGTCATTTCAGTCCAATCTGATCGTATGTAAAATGTCTACAGTATACGGATATATTTATAATACTCAAAATGTCACATATATATATGTCACCTTTGATACTGATTATAATATTTTGTCTATGAAGTAAATCGTTAAATCGTTGATCTGTGTGATTTACGGTCACAATACAACTCTGACTATTATGCAAAGACGTATGCGAGTGTGTGTCTGTGCATTACATCAGCGTACAAATTGATAATCCTAAGATTATATTGAAAAGTTCAAGTTTGTGATAAAAGCTTTATAGCAGACTTTTCATCAATTGTGACATCAAAATAAATAAAAATTCTCACCTTAAAGCGTAGGTGTCCGAGTGTAATCAGCATATTATTAAAACGGTATGGGATTAATCAATATATGGATATAATCTGAGTAACTCGTCAATTTAGGAAGGACATAGTTATTTGAAGAAAGTATAAAATATAAAAAGTTCAAAAGAACACCATATATACCACAAAAACAAAATCTCAACATAAAAATACCAGGAACCAAAAGTAACGTAGAAATAGCAGACACCTACAAAATGGAAGGTAGTGTTGTGTAAAGTTGCATAGCTTAATACTTAGTTTTAGCAGCCCTTTCTGTCTGTCTAAACACCCAAACGGTCATAAGGAATGATCTCTTACCAGTTGCAACAATATCTTATTAATACTGACTTATCTACAGGTAACCGATTAATCTATTGTGCTTTGTCGTCAGACTGGTGATGAGGATTAGAACCGCTCAGAAAGGATTAGGGCGATGGTGCCACATGTACTGGTAATAAACCTGCTGTATACAGGCGACAGCTGTCGGTTCCGTATTGTGTTAATTCATATTTATTGATGATAATCACATTCATCATTTAATGATACCATAGAAAGTTACTTTTTTATAATCCGATTTATATATGATTTCTAAGAAGGGTTATGTTATTACTGTACCAAATAAAACTGTAAAATTGTCAATTTGTGTGTGTGTGTTTGTAATATTAAAGCGAATAACCGTTACATTATATCAGAAAATGTCATCAGCCTTTCTGAAAAAAAGAACGGGAAATGTAAATAAATTATATACTTACAGAAGTTTCTAGAATTAACCTTTTTTCGATAAGAAAGCAACAGAAATGCACATTTAAATGTAATTTAATGATTTTTTGTATAACCGCACACTTCTATATTTTTAGTAAATGTATGTATATCCCATACCAAACACTTTGCTTTAATTCAATAATGTTACAAACGAAATGTCGAAACACTTTTAGAAATATTTTTCCCGATACATTAAAATCGTTTTGGACCGTAGCTGTAGTACATTGTATACAATAAATAGATGGGCACAGAAACCGATGACGTAATTGTGCCGTTCATCGAAAGATGAGCACAGAAACTGGTGATGTAATTGTGCCGTCTTCGACAACGACAGGATAAGGTCAGTTGTCATTGTAGAATAAATTAGTGATTGCAAATGCCTTTCCAGGTAAAATTAAAGGTTATACATTGTTGATAAACAGCGTGAAGCACACTGCTGTTTGTAGTTCCACTGGCTCTGAAACAGGCTACCTGATGTCAAAGATAGTTATTTAACAAAAAACAGGACTCCGTATAATGGCATTGAAACGTAGTCCAAACCTGCGACATCTGCCAATACCTTCTCAAATGTAATATAAGATAATACACTATACTATTGATTAATTACAAATAATAGCTAAAGAGGTGCATATGCTATATAAAATGACAAAAGCATGGTACAATTTAAGTGTCAGCTGCATTATTAACAAAGGACATGTCGATTATGTTGAGCAATTGCTAAGGAAAAAGATTCTAAAAAACATAATCTAGTATAAAATAGTGGATACTTATGGCGTTTAGATACGTAGTAGAGTTCCCACAATGAGGTCCCGTGACCATGTTTCCCGGACCAAGTTTTGAGAGTTGATCTAAGTCAATTTGAAGGTGCTGATTAAAATGGGCTGGGGCGAACCTCGTGAAAATTTGGGCTAACTCGGCCAGACGCGAACATTCAAAATGGCCGCCACCCGGCGTCCGGTATATACAAAAATACATAATTACCTTTTTTTAATTATTAGAATAATAACTTGATAAAAGTAAGCGTTAGAACGAAATATGGTCTTTTAATTTGTTGCTTTAAAAACAAGGATAACCGACAGCTGATTGCAAAGGAAAAGACCAGGAAGACACCTTTAATGGTTTAACTGCAAAGGTTTCATCTTCAACTAGTGTCAATTAGATAAACCAACCATTAAATGAAATGTTTGGTCAATAATTTTGTGTATTTTGGGTTTAACGTCCTTGCAACAGCCAGAATCAAATGATTGGTTTGGTTTGGTTTTGATTTGTTTAACGTCATATTAACAGCTAAGGTCATTTAAGGACGTGCCTCCATGTGTGTTGTGAAAGCGTGCATGTGTGTTAGTGTGCCGGAGACAGGGTATGTTGGTTTACTTGCCTCCCCGTGAAAGCGCGGATCTGAGGCCGACTTTAGAGTGCTATTTCACTGAAATACCATGCCAAAGGCACCCAGCACAGCATTACGTCCGGTCACATTATACTGACACTGACAACAGGTGAACCAGTTGTTGCCATTCCCCTATAAGCAGGGAATAACAACTACCATTGTTAAGGGCTTTGGTATGTCCCGGCCTGGGGACAGAACAAAATGTCTTCCTCACCTGGGCGAACGTTCAACGTTAAAGCCAAAAATGAGGTGTTGCCAAGCAAAGCACAAGAAAATAAAAGGTAGTTAGAAGTAGAAAGAAATATAATACAAATACTAAATATTGCAATGGGTGCAGCATATTTATTTTGGTCGCTTTTATATCCCCAAAGAGAGAACAAAAAATCAAATCCCCAATGGTTCATATGAGGACGTGTGTCTAGGGAGTCGCCGCCACAAACAGCAAGTAGTTAGAAAAGAAAAGACAGGAAACAAACGAAAAAAGATCTAAAATGTCGTAATGGAGGAAACAGATCAGGTTTTGTCTCTTCCATATCCCTTCGTAGAAGACACGGACGAAACCGGCCAATTTTGCAGGGCCTCATTCATTAGTCGCCTCTTATGCAGTGGGATTCAGCAAACCGATTCTTCCCCACCCTGCACAGATCTTCTTCTTTTTCGTGAGTCACTACATGTAACTTCGCCATCAATACTTTCAACATCCCCTAGTAGTTATTGGAGTGATATAACATGTAGTACAAATGTAGTTATTGGAGTGATAAAACCTGTAGTTTATCCTGGAAATAAACTCAAAATCATTACATGGAAACGATTGAGATTAACGACCTATGCATTAGCAATTGGGCATAAAGATAGGGAAAGCATGCTTCTAGGATTAAGCAGTGAGTCCTGCCTTACACTAGGGGTCTTATTATACTCAGGGTCATATTATGAAAATGGTTGATTGAATCCATAGGAAATTAAATATTTATAAGAAACTATTTAAGTTGTCTGTCCAATTAAGTTAGGTGCAAACTTTCTACCAATGATCACATAAAAATCATCAAATATAAATCAGACACAAACCTTGAGTTTTCGACATTATCGTGTTGAACATTATTTGTATTACTATTGATAAAGTCCCGTGTTTAAACTACAAATTCGATGTGCATGACTGCGTTAGGTTAAGTCTGAGGACAATACATAATTCATGACTTCTCTGTGTGTTGTATCAACCCTGAGATCCTATTCCCCTCTGGTGTATTGATATTTTCGCTTTAGTTTACATATAACATTATATATAATAGGTTTTTCAGCAAATCCCCAGGGCATGCTAATGTTAGTCGATAACATAGATGGAAAAACAACTTAATCATCACATATTTTATCACACAATCAAGTCGAGACAATAGCGCTATATTACGAGAAATATCACTTAAGTTTAAACATATTTATTATTATCAAACATCTGGTATTATAGATATTGAGAAGACATTTGGCAGAAGTTGTTACGACTGATTAACCCCTTTTCTTATCACATACATACTTTCTACAGGAAAGAATTAAAAAAAACAAATATAATGATAAATTACAATAAATAAAAAAAATACATCATTTGGACTCTCGACAGTGTGAAATGATATATAAGACATAAAACAAAAATATAGATTTAACTTCACCGGAAAAAATTCTCTGTGAGTGTTTCTTCGACTTCTAATATCATCTTGGATACTACTGTAACTGGGTCCTTGTCTGAACTACTACCTTTAATCAATACTATATTATCTTATAATAGTATACCTCTAGTGAAAATCCTGTAATCTGATTGGTCGAGACGAATTATTTTATTCACACTGTCACATTCGTTTTAACATTGAGTCACTGGAAGGGTGATTCCCAACGCCCTACAACGATTGTGACAGTGCAAAAAACGTGACCGCGCGAAGATGCGCGCACGGTTGTCTCTGCCGCCATATTGACTTTCGGCATGGTATAATAAATACTTTTTTAAATTTCGGATGTACTATTTAAATGTCACAAGCCAAATCAAATATCAATACTCCACTTCCGTATTCTAACATTAGCATCACAGCAGTATCAATTTATCAAAATGAAAAATGGAGATATTTCCCGAACTGAAATAAGCATTTAGCCCCTTGTCCCTGGTTTGTTGTGAAGTGGACGAGGATCCGCCAGTCGAAAATGTAAAACCACAAAATGAATAGCTCTGACCATCGTTATCTCCTCTGGTCCGTAATGATATTCTTAAACATTAAACAATCTTACACTTTTCTTAACATCGTGATCTTGGATTTGTTGAAAATTACTTTTAATGTTATAATTAACCAAAACGCGCATGTGGGACAAGTCTTTATTTAAATCATGCACTTAAATACATTAAAAGGTGCGCTTCTTTAAAGAATAAAAGTGTATTATAGGTGAATATATTCCCTTGGTGTTATTGGTATACAATTTTGACTTTATCCTGAAGTCATTTGTACGCACATTTTACTTATGCCATTAATATGAAGCAAGAATATAAAAGCTATTTAGTACGCACAGTATATAAAACTAACCCTCTGGTCATTTGTTTGCACATAGTTGCCAAAGGTAATGAAAATATTGACAATCGCTTACATTTCGTTGCTATTTTATTAGCCTAGATTAGCGTTGACTTCAATTTCGAGTGTATGCATCAGACGTTATATTAAAAATACATCATGTAATACGTACAAGTTGAATGAAATGCTAATTAAAATCAACGCGAATAAATAAGGGATTGTAAAAAAGATTGTGATAGAAAGTTTTCAAGAATCTTAAGTAATAACGGATTACAGATTGCAGTGTAGTAAGTCTGGCCTATCTTGAATAATGTTGAGGCACAGTATCGATATGGGGAAACACGACACAAAGTTGTGTCTGTTTCTGCTTCATCAGATCTTCTTTAAAATCAGTTGCGTTTCCTTAAGTGCTGTGTCAACATCTAGCGTTAATGAGAGTCTTAGAGAATTATCGATGACTTTAACAGTTAATATCTTGGGCATTTAAACCATAACAGGACATATTGATTTGATTTTTCCAACAGAACGATGTTCGTCATTGCGTTACCAGATTATTGAACTTTTCCATCCTTGAGCAGCTATTGTTCTACAAAGAAATGTTACCTCTAGCATCAGTCGAAAATTCAGTAGAGTGGTACATTTTTCACTCTGTTTTGGTAACCTAGGGTAGTAATCATGTTTGTTTTAGAAGTAGTTTAATTAATAATTGAAATACAATGAATTCACCTGGACCCTTCGCACATCCCGTTAGTGTGGCCTTTGATGCGACAAAGCATGAACAAGTTAATCTCACTACAGTTCTGTTCTGCTTTAAATAATGTTTACGTCCACAATGGCTCTCAGACTCATACATTATTAACACCCCATGGCTTTACGACTTTAGAATGAATAAAAACAGTAAAAACATCTGTTTATATGTAAATAGTTACTCTGTTATAATGAACATTATTGGACATCTATGCGGGTACCCATTCGTGTCAAGTGTCATAAAACACCAGAAACCTGTTTATAATGCATATTTGTCATTATGTTTTGTCAATATACAGTGCTTCTATATACTTCTATTGTAAGTGCCATTTCAAAGTGTACCCAAAACGGGACAGTACCGAAAACGGGACACTTGTGCGAAAGCGGCCCAGGAAATTGACATTCAATTCAATTATGTACATTTTAAGAAATAAAATAAAAGGAAACATCTGTAATAATACAATGGTGATTAATTGCTGTATAAAATAATATACATTATTATTTTTTCACATTATTCCCGACAAGTGATTGGCCAGGAGTGCATCACGTGTCCACCGATAAAAACCGATATTGATTCTTAAAAAATAGAATTATGACGTGTCTCCAAACAACGCACCATCCCGCTTCCGAGGCTTTTCTGCGGGTTTTTTCAGATTGCTTACATTACTGTTTTTAAAAATAAAAAAAACAATTGTAGCCTTTAACTTCGGTCGATACCTGGCCTCAGCCAAAGGCTATAATTGAGTAGTATTGCTAAACAAAGAGAAACAAGATACACACAACAGTTGCATAAAAACACAGAATGTATTTGTTAAAACTGGACCACCCGACAACCCAAGTTAAATGATTCTCATGATGTTAATTGTCCTCCATCAAGACTGTCACCATAATGTATTAAGTATTCACGTTTACCGGTCTGCCTGGTGTATTAAGTATTCACGTTTACCGGTCTACCTGGTGTAGCTACATGGCGTGATGATTTGCCCGATCTGCCCGATTGGGTTTTATAACAGCACAAATGAGGGTGCATTGATAGTTCACAGTTGTTTACGGTTTGTTATTATTCCATTACCGAAGGGTATCAATACTCTGACTCGTGATAACAAGGTCACTCGTGGCTACATAACTCTGGTGTGCTATGGAGCGCCCCTATCTGTACAACACAAATTGATAATTTGCTCTTTAACGGAAGTTTTTCAATAGTTAACGTGCATTGGTATGATCGTATTATTGTTAAGATGTTTGACTGGTAGGGTCTTGCTATTTCTTTAATATGCTCACGATAGGTCGTCTTGAGAAACCCTGAAATATCGGTTAAAACTGAATTTTTGTGAAGTGTAGGGGAGGGAGACAACCTCAATTTGTAGTAAAAGGTATGCTATTGTAGGGATGAATTCGTGCAGATGTTAGCAACTTTTCTGCAAACTTAACCTTTTTTCAATTTAAGGAACCATATTCTTGTTGAATGCAATTAAACGTACAATGGAGAGAAACTATCCACTGGCAAAAACTAGTCAGGACAGATGAACCAGAATAAACCTCAGTGTAAACATATATATTATAATTGTAATAAATACTGCATAATAGATTATGGAGAAAAGTTTTTTTTAAAAAAGAAGGAAAATGACTGTTGCACATCAGATTAAATAGCACGGAGTAACCAACAAGAGTAAAAATAATGTTACAATGTCAACAAATCATGCATCTAGTCATTACTCTGCCAAAACCCCAGAAAAGTGTTATAAAACAACTGTAGAACAAATGTCTGGTTTTATATAGAACGCTTAGAAGGATAATCCAGAAACCAAACAGTATAACTGTTCAAAGAGAGAGGTATACACATGTCACACGTAGAATAATTCGTCTCGTCAATAGAACTGCCAGGATCCAGTGGCTTCTAAAATCAATTGAACCAAGGTCACATCAGACGTTGTCGATGAGAATGGAAGGATTTAAATCAATGATGGAAAAGGGCTCATAAATAAAACAAAACAACAGTTTTATGAAATGAAAATTATCTTTTTGAAAGAATTATTTTCTTATCTGTTTGATGCTTTGGTAAATATCAACAGATATCGATTTTTAAGCAATAATTCTTTTGTAAACGGTATTCAACGGGACATCATTCAATATCATCCACTTTTTACATAATAACAAGCAAACATATGAGTCACTCAACATATGATTTATTATATTTCAAACAAACAATAAGCGATAGGCAAAGTGGTCAGTAGAACTTAGATTAAACTTCTACATATATAGTACAGTCTATATCGTAAACAACAATGAATACTAAGGCTTTCAAATGTCCTAGGATATGAAAACTTATATGGTTTCAATACAGAATTATTGATCAAATTGTAAGTGAAAACAAACATATATTAATGACACAAAACTAAAATTCTCTACTCTGTGGTTTTTCCTATAGATATAAAGAAACAATATTACACATGATATGTGAATATAAAATTGAATGGCATGAGATTAAACTATGGCTGCAAATAAAAGCAAGTAAAACAGTACAACTTCAAAATAGTGCCATAATCTACGCAAAATGTCGAACAGATAAGAAATATAATGTATTAACATAAAAGTCTTTATTACAAAACTTTATATTTTAATGAAAACTGGAAAACCATCAATACAGTACTACTGGCTTTATAAAAACATAGAGTGTTCATGAAAACAAAAGTATAAACACATTTCAATAATATATGGAATATACAAAATGTCAGAAATGTTGCTCCAGCTATATGAAATACATTAGCTACACACATACACAATAATTTGTATTCTTAGGATAAACAATAAACAATTGTCAATAACACATTTCGTTTTATTCTATTCATATATTTAAAATTTGATATTTTTACTACCCTGTAAAATTCTCGTTTTCGCTCGCATTCCTTTTTTGGATTACTTGACAAAATATAGCGAAATGATTGGTGGAAGTATTACATAACCAATCATTTAAGTGTATATATATAGAGGATTTGTGATGCGTTTCCCTTCATATTAGATTTATGATACAACTTTTGGATTTTTTATGTTTGCGAGCCTCAGGCGAGCAAATATGAAAAATCCAAAACGATTATCATCCATCTAATATGAAGGGAAACGAATGACATATTCTTTTTATCATATAATACAAAATAAACTGTATAATTGTGATCTGAAACGAATATTTTGCACTTTGAAATGATGAAAATTGCGTACACTTCACAATGACGTGACGTCACATTGATTGTTCCTTTTCGATTGAGACTTTATTTCCGGAGTGATATTACACACATTACACAAACAGGTGATGGCTTTATGGCACTGCATAACACGGTATTCATATGATAAATATATATACCAATATGGTGTGTATGACAAAAACATATATAACACATGACTATGTATATACCATGGAGCATTAATATATAATATTTATATATCAAACTAAAGCGGGGAAATATATTTTGAAAAATTTCCTAAAAAGAATACCAAAGGGTAAAAAAATGAAATCGAACTTTGATCGATGGAAATAGGTCAAAGCATAATCAAAAGAAATGTTTCCATGGAGACCCGGATTATCTAGGACGTGTACACGCCTTTTGCTTTAGCAATGGCACCCGTCATGCAATACGGAACAATATGTACATGTAGTTTGTTCCCATGGGTATGGTACCAGTCGGATGGAAAACATTTACCACAAACCGCAACTTATATATTGTCAACAAGGAAGTCAGTCCTTCTCACGGTTTCACAGTCTCTACAACGTTCGGCGGTAAGTCAAGACAATTTTGTCGTATCATTCTTTAGCCGATAGTTGATATATTAGAATGAAATCCTTTTGAGACTCTAGAGGCTTAACGGACTGAATTAAAGGTCCGAAAGTGTCTTTTCAAGATATCCTTGATTGACCTGAAAATAAGGTAGACTTTGACGTTTGAATGCTTGGCTTACAGCTAAGTAGCCCTAGGTACGTTGGTGATACATGTAAGTATAATCACAACACTTTTCAGAATGTACAGAGTAGAGTATGAGGCGATCTTATTATACCACTAACTAATCTACCTATCACGTGTTTTTATAATGCTCCCCTCATAATACGTGGTGATAGGAGCACTGTACAAAATCAAGAAATGTATTGTACAATATCATTTTTCACAGTAGAACACAAAATTTTAACATTGATACAAACCTATTCAGTACTCTATTACAAACGTATTGATTGATGGAATCATTTTAATCCTGATTCGCAACCCATTATTGCGCAGGACCATAAAATATCCTATCCGACAAAGAAGGCTTGATTGAATTTCAAATCTATGAGAATATATATTAAAAAATAGCAAAGATACAAAATCGTTTAATCTCTCCGAAGATCTAGCAAACAAGCAACGTGCCAATGAATGTATTACAGAGACGTTTGATGAACTATTGATTAAAACAGAAATAAGAAGGAAAGTGTTGCGTTAAAGCGAAGATGTCTACGCCATGTCTTACTATTCAAAAGAAAACAATGGAAAGGATTCAAAGAAAAAAATAATGAGAGCTTTACGGCCAAAAATAGAAAAAATAGATTGAACAATCGTGACTGGAAAGCTCAAATATTTTTTACTGATAAAGTTGAGTAACTGTAAACATTGAGAAAAGCATGCAAGAATTCTGGTGAATTGGAGAAACGGCATTTTGTCAATAAAATATATCAGAATTAATACATGAAGAGAATTATAAACTGAACCGAGGGTAATAATTTAAGGAGAGGTTTCATTATATATTTTTTTTATAAATCTAAGACATGTGGTTTACAGAATATGAACGTTGACTTTATTAAAATACAAAACGCAGTTAATGATATACATAGGTAGCAGTCTGATGAATTATATAAGTGTTTTAGAAGCACATTGGAGCATACCTATGCAGATAAATTGCCTAAGCTTACAATGCAGCGCAATCGTCTGATTTTTTAATTTAAGAATTAGCATTGCATACCTGAGGATATTTTATCTTAACAAAAGGCGACCTATATCTTTATTTAATGTCTCAACTACAAAACAATCGGAAGCAATAGCATACATAATTTAAAATATATATATAAATAAAACGCTAACAGGTTCTCTTTATGATAAGTTTTTTATGAGATAATATTAGGTTTCTATATGGCATATCAAATTAATAAGAACAAACAAAGTCAATCAGGACTTCTCCTAGATCACAGAAAATCAATTAACTTGTTTGTTTAAATCAACTCTATCGATCTTGTAGTATATCAATAAGGTTTAGATTTCTTAATTATATATTTTGAAATTTACATGTATCGATTCAAAAAGATGTGTAATCGATGTTCATTCATCATCATACCTACTGCACGAAACGACCACATGCTGACTATTTTTGGCTTTCAGCATCTACAAACAAAGTTTTCAAATATTTCTCGTATTTTTAGTGATTGTATTTTAATTTCTGTGTATTTCTGTTAGTTTTTTCTACAAAGTTCGAATTAACTTAATGTAACCCTTGTCACCGTATACGATGCGACAATATATTAATACTACATTATTAACTTCGGTATAACACTACATTCATTAGAGTGTGACAAATCCTAGGGTCCCCGAGGGTATGTCTGTTACGCGAGGCGAAGCCAAGTGTGACAGTGCTATCCGAGGCGAAGCCGTGGTTGACAGTGATATCCTTTAGGTGACCTTTGGCATTGTCACACTCTAATGAATGTAGAATATTTTTTATTACACCGAAAGTCAATATGGCGGCTGAAACGAACCGTACTTTGCACAGTCACTATTTTGCAATGTCACACACACTGTCACTCGTTGTTAGGGCGTTCTTTCATTGACTCACTGTTGAAGCGAATGTGACAGTGTGAAATAAACAATTTGTCTCCACCAATTAGATTAAAGGATTTCGCTAGAGGTAAAATAAGATATAACTGTTCAATGAGGAGTAAATCATTGTAAGTTCTTGCTGACTTTTTAAACTTACTTGTTGTAATAACGTCAGAAAGCATATTTTAATCATAATAATAATGATAATTCGAGGTTCTTATATACCGCTTTATCACAACCTAGTTCGAAGGTCGTCTCAAAGCTATTCACAAATTATTATCCGTGGTTATAGGGCCTTTGCAGCCAGCCAATATCGTTCTCAACTCTCTGGGGAGTATTCTGCCGGTTCTGCCATTTCAGCTAGCATTTTACAATTGTAGCACAGCCCAACCACGTACTCATTTACAGCTGAGTAGACTGGAATAAGCGGAGTAAAGTATCTTGTTCAAGGAAATAACACAATGCCGTGCCGTGCCGTGCCGTGCCTCAAACCCGCAACCCTTCGGTCACGAGTCCGGCGTCCAACCACTAGACTACCGCGCCTCCATTTTCTAATATCCACATATGAAAAACAGCGGCAGCGTGCAGTTGACACTGGATAGACCGCTCTGTGTTAACATGACACAATGACCTTGTGCGGGGTCAGGGTTCGGAGGTGACCACAGTGTTGAGTCGATGACGTCACCATCACTGTCCTGCCACTGCGTTGTGTACTGTCCGGAGACGTAGAATCGAAAATCTTGTTCTACAATAATAAATAAACGAATCGTTGTGTATACTATTATTCATTATAAGAAGTGTTTTAAGTATATATTTCAAAACCCCATGGAAGAGGAGTGGCTGTACCTTTCATAGGAGAGGGATATTGATCGTCCGTATTGAAAGATACATCGACTTTCTTGATTAAACAGTGTTTGAAGTCTTTATGACGTAAATATTGACAGCTTCGGGCTCAGGGAGGGGCTTTAAGTACAGCAATCACTCGTAAAGAATAATAATTTGATTATGCTGTATGATTTGCTTGTGTTTTGTTAATATGTCGTATTATCTTGTTTTGATGAAGCAATCGAGCTGAAATTGACAAAATCATTGGCAACACGCCCTCGTCTGATATGAACATTAATTGTTTGAGTGAGAGGTGATTCAGGACAAAAATCTAAAATATTAATGTTATTATTCATGCTGTTCTGAAGTGTACTTCCATGAAATATTCCAAAAGATTCACAAAACACGTTCTTACTTAAAACGTTGTTTTCTTGTATTTCAGTTTGTAGGATAGTTAGACGGCCCAGTGTTCCGACCTTCACTAGCCAGGCATCCTGGGAGACACACGACTCTGAGGCATTGACTTGGTTCTGTCTCAGCTCAATCACTTTGTAGGAGAAGTTTCCAGCATCGACATGCTTGTATCCCCGATTGTACACTTCACCAAAGGTAATAAGAGAATGATCAACAATGACTAAAATATTGAATAAAAATTCGACAGATATTACCTTTGACTAATAAGAATGAGTATTATCCCGGTGAAGTATAAACAAAACTTCTGCAATTCATAAAATCGGGTTGTATTTGATTTTTTACTTATTGAGGGTTCAACGTTCCCTCTTTTGATTATTTGTTTCAAACTATTCTTTCCAGAGGATTATTTACATACTTACGGCTGATAATGCAACGAGATGGTACGAGGCAACAATTGCCAGTTTGTAGATTGTATAATACTCAGCAAAATGAGTTACCTGTGTTGTAGTAATAAGGAATTTCATGTCTGGAGTAAGACGTTTTCCTGATTGAGGTATATCCGTGACAAGTTTGGGTTGTCGCGTCGAACCTGAAGGACACACAGCCAGTCTGTCTGTGACAGGCGATACCACAGTGATGGGCGGAGGGGTCAGGTGGCTGTAGGCTGATGGGCTGACCCAAGGTCGACATAGATGGTAGGGAGGCTAGGGCGAATCGACTCAACACTGTAATCAGCATATACATAGAAAAAACATGGAATAACGCTATCTCAATATAACTTGTATTTTCCGTTTTTAATTTTAAATGGAGAAGGATAACATGAATATCTCGCAAAAGGAAACAATTTGTTCTGAGATTTATACAAAGCAAAGATAAACGAAAAATAAGGATGGCTTCGCGAGATCAGGAATTGATTGGTAGTAGCGGATCCAAAGTGGTTTCTATGGCTTTAGAATACGTAACAAACTGATAATTTAAAATCAAATTATAGGCATATTTTACTCAATTAGAAACCCATCAAGCAATTTCTGGAAACCACAAGGTCAGTGTCTAGATCCGACTGTGCTTCGGACGTCATCTTTGATCAAATAAAATATACAGTAAGCTTAGATGAGGATAATGAGTGAAGTATTATCAATGCAACTGTCACTTACAATAGCCCGTATTATTTCTAAACATTTTCTTCAGGTTGGTGAGTATGGATTATGAAAAGATCTTGTTACACAACCAATAAATGTTTCTAAGTGACGTTTCGATGACTAGTACGGTATGTACTCTGTCACCTTCATCAGACAAATGGCCAGTGAAGCGTATGTACACAAAGGTGTAAAATGGGTACGAGTTGTCCTGTCCACAAATCGATGTGGATTCGGCTACATTGTAAGCATATGTACAATACGTTGTTATATATGTACCGAAATGACTCGTCGATTCAGCAACGCTTTATTTAATACTTGGTCATAGATGAAGAACAAGAACAAGAGAAGGCCAATCAAGGATAAGAATAAAATCCAAGGTCAAGTGGTCATCCCGTATATAAAAGGTATATCCGAAACCATCCAGAGGGTATATCGCGATCATGGCGTAGCAACAGTCATGAAGCCCGACAAGACGCTTCGTAATATCCTAGTACACCCGAAGGATAAAACACCTAAAGAAAACGTCACAGAAAGCGTATACAAAATTGGATGCAAAAACTGCGACGCATCGTATATTGGAGAGACTGGAAGGCGATTTGGGGTCCGCCTTGATGAACACCGGAGAGAAAGAAACCCAAAAAAGGAAAGAAATTCACCAAATTAGAAAGGAAGCAGTCGGAGAACCAGATAAATAAATCGGCAATCACAGACCATGCCACACAAAAAAAATGTGATTGACTGGGATAACTCCAAAGTATTGGACAGAGAGAGCAATCTGTTCAAGCGACAAATAAAGGAAGCCATCTGGATACGCCGAAGTAGGCCCAGTTATAAATCGAGATGAGGGGGCTCACATACTCTCGCACATCTATGACCAAGTATTAAACAAAGCGTATAGCTGAATCGAGTCATGTTGGTACATTTATAACAACTAATTGTACATCCGCTTACATCGTAGCCGAATCGATATTGATTTGTGGATAACTCGTACACATTTTACACCTTTGTGTACATACGCTTCACTGGCCATTTGTCTGATAAAGATGACTTAGTACATACCGTACTAGTTATCGAAACGTCACATAGAAAAATTTATTGGTTGTGTAACAAGAATCTTTTCAAAAGCCCGTATTATTATTCACAACACAATTTTCTTCTTGTTATAACATTAAATTGCCTGACGAAAACCAGGAAGCCAAAGATATAACACCAGGTGAAAGTATTTCCCACTAAAGCGCATTTTGAAATAATTTGTATTCATTGAGTTTGTTATTTTTCATTATTTAATAAATACAAGTATACATAATAAATTTGCTAATCAAAATAGAAATATTTTACCCATAGGTTGAAGTTTACATCCGCCAAGGTCAAACCTTAGACAAGGCCGACTTTGCCACGTCCTAGCGTTGACCCGGAAGTACTTGGCTGTGATGTGGGGATTGATTATACGTCTCACAACAGTGTTGCGGTCCGTATTTCCAGTAAACAACTGTAATCAAATCATAGGTGTGAACGATATTGGTATATAACAACCATTGCTTAATATGTTAATAACAATTAGTGATATGGGTATATGATAGTGTTATGATACCAAATATAACTGTAATATGATGTTTTGATAGTGTTATGATAACAACTTTTACTCATATGTGTATAAGAAAGTGTTATTATAACAACTATAACTGTAATATGATGTTATGATAGTGTTATGATACAACTTTTACTCATATGTGTATAAGAAAGTGTTATTATAACAAATAAAACTGATTTAACGATATTAAGTCAGCAGAAAAAAAGGCACATGTTGTCTATTTAAGTGGAGCAAGAACTTGTCATCAGTTCAGTCTCCGAATTCTACATTACCTCAGGGTTGTTGTCCGAGGACACCACTCTTGTCCAGGTAACATTGTCCATACTGTATAATACGTGGAATGTCTTCACCCATTGTCCATAGTCACCACGACCTTGTATTGACACGGAATCTACTGTCGCTTCTGTTTCAAATTCTACCTGTAAAAAATTCCAAATAAATAACGTTGAGAAGATCCAAATAATTTTCTCATGATTCTGTCAGCAAACAATGTGTTTCCTCGTCCTGGTCTGTAAACCCTAAATCATTTATTGTATGGAAACAGAACTAGGCTTGCTATATAAGGCTTTGTTTTACATACAATAGTAGGGTCATAATCACATGACCACACGGTACACAAAAATATACAAAAAAAAATTAAAAAATCGACCTACCTACCCTAGTTTTTTTGCCCATGCAACCCTAAACAGACACTTTTGTTTTGGCCTAACCATAAAAACTATTTTTTAATTCAATGTTTTTGATGTCACAATTCATTTAACATAATAAATGAAGCCACAGCACTACTTCAATACAACTAAATCACTGTCCACATGCTCTCTACACACAGTTTATTGAGGTAACATAAATAACCAATATAAAAATATAAAACATCGTTTCATTTCTTTACATCTTATGAATTGATTAACATGTTTTGTTTATATCACCAATTACATATTAACATTTATTAGTCTTTCAATGAAATTCCATTTTTGAATTATCGTATTCTGTTTTTAAGATGAGTATGTATTTAATCCACCCTCTTCTACTATTCTGTAAAAATATGTGTATGAAAACTATTTATATATTTATGAAAAAAGAAACACTGTAATAATTCTTTCCAAACACCAGTTTTAAATAGAAATAGAAAAACGGACCTCATTACAAACTAGGAATGTTTTATTTTTATTTTCATGAGCTCTTTCTTTCCAAAAATGACGAGTGGACACATGAATATATGGTTATGAACTATTTCGTTGCATGGTTTTGTGAAAACAGGACAAACACCAAGGTGAAATATAAGGATAACTATTCGATTTCTATCTATCGACCAATGGATGGCATAATTGTAATTGAAGCTAAACAGTTGATGCTTATCTCGTTTTGGTTCGTCGAATTTGCCAATAACTAGTGTATCACGAACAATTGAGTAGGTAAATTACTAATTATGACGGTAATTTTCAGCTTATTATACATATTATAATCAATGCTTGTATATATTGGCAAAATGACTTTGTCCATATGTTATTAGTTATAATTGCATGTTTCGGTTCATAGAATTTTTTCATTGAGTAAAAATATACTTGATTGTTTCGGTTCAATCATCTTGTCAATTATTGAATATACACCAAGTATTAAATTACGTGTAATACGCAAAACGTCAAAACTAGTTTACTTGTATATAAGACTCCTCGTTTATGTGATGGGTACACCATCCAGAAGCGCTGTTGGGATTGGGTCTTTCAAAATACAGTCGAGCATTATCAGGACTAAAGTCGTCTTGTCCCGAAAAGGAACTAGATGCCGTAAACGCTTGGTTCGGAACACCAGAGAAACCAGACAGAAGGTATTCTGAACACCACATCTTTGCCGTCTCTATGAGAAAAGGAGAAAACATCCGATGTTTAAATTTAATAGATGCATGATCAACACAAGGAGAATCCTTGTTCCGTTATATGAACTTTGATTAAGATTTGTGATTAAAAACTTCCAAAAAATATATCATATTATATTAAAATAGAGAGTTGAAATAGAATCTGAAATCTTATCATCATTGTCTCATCTATTGAAACAAGGCAGCTATAGGCACGCGTTCTGTTCAGTAACTTCGATGCTACCGGTCACAAAAGTCATGTTTTGGCAGGAAACAGGGATGGCTTCAAAATCAGTTTCTGGTCATAAATATCTTGTTTTGGTGGGGAACAACGATCTCTTCAAGATAAGTTACTGGTCACAAAAGGCATGTTAACATGAAGACCATAGATGGCTTCGAAATAAGCTTCTAGGCACAAAAGTCATGTTCTTGTTGATAACAGGGATGGCTTCGAGATAAGTTACTGGTCACAAAGTCATGTTCTGGTGGGAAACAATAATGTTCTAGTGGGGAACAGGGATGGCTTCGAGATAAGTTACTGGTCACAAGA
>JAUMHH010171102.1:0-16185 GCA_032359455.1 Chlamys rubida | reverse complement strand
TTTGGAGAGGGCTTATATAGGCTATGCCTGCTGCCCAATCCATTTGTCCTTTGACAATAAAATTTATTGAAATTGAATAGAACAATATTATCCATAAGGTAAGGGTACCCAAAATGGAAAGTTACCCAAAATGGAACTCTTTTCATATATATGATTCAGTATTGTCATGTTGCGTATGTATTCCTTAATCAAAGTTTATATAAAATATAGGCCATAAACTCATAATTTTGTTTTCAAAACAAATATTTTGATAAATAAATGACTAAAATTCATTAAAATACTTTTGTAATGAAAACATTTTAAATGACGTACATTTTGTTATACGCTGAGGTGTTCCATTTTGAGTGGTTTTTTTTCTTTCAAACTAAATACTTAAATGTTAATCGTCACAATTATACGCCTCGTTTGTAAATGCCACGGCAGGGTTGTATTTCGTGCTGTTCTGAAATGCACAAGGTAATCAATACTATACTAACAATGCACTGTCTTGCTCCTGCCAACGATGTAAATAGCCATTGCTGCATTTACCTGTACACCGCTTAAGCTGTATGCATCACAGAAAAAATATACCATACATCAATGAAAGATAATAGAATGGCTATAAAAAGACATTTATCTGAAATATTAACCAAAGAATCTTTATAAGCTGATCTGTCACGACATTTCTTCATGGAACTAATTAGGATGTCGTCCAGTTATGCGTTACTTTATATTATCTCGTGTGTACAGGGACGTATATGATTAGCGATAGCGCAGCTTATCACATAGAATTATGTTCTCCACAGGAGTAATTTTATAAAGTGAAATGTTGCGTATCTTCAATAACATAATTATTCTTTATACACAGATAATTAATCCTCTCGATCCCAAAATCCTGCTTTTTTGTAAAATGTTTTAAGCATGATGTGGGTTAATTGGAAACAGAGACAAACATCTTCCCGTGGTTAAGCAGTCTTTCATGAGCTATTGCAGTCCACATTTGGTATTTACATGTATGTACCTCAAACAACGTTTCATGTTTAGTTATGCCATAGCTACTTCTAAGACGTACTAGACTGTCGTTATTTAGCTTGATTCATTCATCATGTAAGCTATTGCTCTCCATCTTCGTCCGTCGTCTAGGTACACACGTCCTCCAACGTAGGTTCACCGATACCTAACAAATCATAGCTAAGAATTTCAACTTTTCTTGTCGATGCTCGATCGGAGATAGACCCCTTGCCACTTATTTTCTGTGGCCATTTCTTCTTCTTCCTCTACACCAGCTGAGATGATGACTAGGCACTAGGTACAAATGTGTCCGTGGTGTTAAGGCAAATGATACTCATGTGAGCGCTCCTTGGATTTTTTTGTAAAAGAGTATTATATAGCGTTAACAATTTCGCATATACTGTTGAATTATTAGCACATACGTGTAATCGAAATTTAAGAAATTTAAAGTAAAGAGAATCACTTCAAAAATATGTAACCGTGATTTATGAATCATAATGATGCAACGAATTTAAATGAAAGAACGTACGTGGAACTCTCCGGTGTTAGGGTCAAGGTCAAGGATAGAATAGCTGGTGTCTCGATCCCCATTGTCGTCAATAATCACACTGCCGGTAACACCTGTCAGATTAAAAAAGACAGAAGTAGATAGGCAATGGATAGTGATTTGATAATCATTACAATTAAATCTCTACGTAACAATGTTTGTCTGATATTGTTTATCATATTACCTGTTCACATTTGCAATTCGCTTTATTTTATTCATAATTGACAGCATGATTTAGCACTTTGTTTCGGCACAACCTAAAAAAGGCATCAGAGATGAAAATAAAGCTGTGCGTGGCGAGGGTAGCAGCAGATAAATTTTGATATATTTAACATAATAAGGAAACGGCACACATCGCACCACAATGGAGTAGTAATATCGTAGTAATGTCACACTAATAGTATTCATGTTTTCAGTTCATTCAACTTGTTTAAAATGCATGTAATATCACAGCGTCTTCACACAAGGACACAATCGAATACATTTACACACATGGACAGAATTCTATTTCAGATTTAAAAAGCAATGAGCTGGACCCAAGTTTTGAATTTTTATACAAGACTATTGATATTAATTATTATTACCTGGAATCTTTGTGATGCAATTATAACATTATTGTTGTTAATTAGAAAAGTAGTTTTATTACCTCTCAAATGCAAGGTATTTGACCCCTAAGGTGAAAGAGATACAGTCTGATTCTGATTCTTTGTGGACACATATTTCATTTATCATTTTATGTAATCAATCGATCACAATATGCGTATGATCGATTTCTGTATCATTGCATATTTATACAAGATCGTGTCCTGATGTCTCTCATTTGTCAAGTCATTGTCCCTGTCTAAATTTCACACTTGATTTCTTCAGCCCCAGATGAAAGTCTCTGATATATAAGTATTTCAGTGAGGCGTAAATTCATCGAAATATGCATATAATGAGTTGGCAAACAGGAACAACATCGACCATGATATCATCAACAAGATTCATTAGTTTGGAAATACCTATGTGATATTAAGTTTGTACTTTCTACACAAACGTTGAACTATTTAACGTATTTAACGTGTCGCAACGTGTCAACACTGACTGTCTACCAGATAATAACATCAATCACTTGATCATTGACGGGTTCACCAGCACAAAGTTATAGCATTTTTGCAGTGACATTATAATGTGAATATTTATTAAATAAAAACATTGTATTGCAGGGTGCAATAGCTAATGTGCTAGTGTAGTTACCCTGTTAGGTAAACACATATCACAAACACATCGAACATACCGGTGTTAGCTGAATCCAGCAAATTTTGAAGCATTTGCGAAATTTTGCGTCTCAAAACTGAAGTTAACTGTATTTTATTGTTTAGTAATATCAACCAACCTAGAAGCTCAATCAATTTTTGCTTTGCACACGTATGGATATTGTTATTGATATTCCTGTAAAATATTATATACAGTATTGAATAAGGAATATGATATAGACTATTTTTATTTTAACAATTATAAAACAACCTATATAAACTTATATAAATTCCACTTGTTGGCCCGGATGACATCGCGCATGGGGTCTTAATTTGAGAGGAAAACGGAAAAACTAGGAGAAAACGCACCTGGTCGGCAGGTCATTAAATAGCTTGGACGAAACATGTACAAAGTGAACGAGTAGAGCATACATATTATGATCTCCTTCAGGTCTCTTCAGCAGAGGGCACAGACGAGAAACCATAACACAGCTCTAAACATACATTCGTGATAAAGTAGCAATCGATTATAAATATGTTACTCATATAAGGAAAACAACTCCTACCTTGGAATGTCCTGTCCCACATAGTTCTCGTGAACGTGTAGCCGTCTTTGATGATCGAGTTGTTGATGTTGTTTAAGCTCTCGTTTAGAGCCATTCCGTACAACAACACCGCGTCATGGAACGCTCCGATAAAAAAGTTTACCTAGAAACATAAATATCGGCCTACGGGTATAAATAATTCCGGTATTTGCGGTAAGACGGTTATCAAAATCCTTGTCATTCTTTTCGAAAATAGCATCCATACAAATGCTGTCGATAAAATCTTCTTCTTGCAAATATTACAATTCTTTATTTTTGTTTTATATATGTTTCCTTCATGTGTTTGACAAACTTTGTATCAATATATAACTGCGTTTACCGGATTTCGAAACAAAAGGATACATCAAAACCTTGGCAAATTATTTATTTTATATTAAATAATCAACTATAAATCAATTGCTGTATAAAGTGAAGAAAAGTCAAATAATTTTAACCGGAAGTATTTTCCTCAACAATGGCGACTCAAGGTTCTATAGGGTTTCAGTCCAACGTATTATCTATTTGCTTTATGACAAAATCACCTTTGTTACCACTTTGTTATTGCTTTCTGGTAGATATTAAAATAATAGACAGCCTCCGACATAAAATTGTTATTTCAAACAACATTGTGTAGAAATAGATATAAAGAAAAGCATTGTACATGTGTACATGTACTAGCATTCCTAATGTTTTGTCAAAGTACTATCCTTTCAATTAGTTTACGGTGTTTGTCGAAGTATCTTGTGTATGAACAGTTAAGCTTAATATTGCTATTGTCAATGCTTTCATTTTCTTACAATAATAGAATGACAGCATTGAATATGATAGTGCGGAACATCCCAAGCGTTTTGCGTATTTATGCTATTTACATTCCTGTGAGCACACTTACTACCTGTCAACTAATGTTTGAACAGACATTCCAAACATGTTGCATTTTATCACTCGTGAACTTTACTAATTAGTGCAAAATTGTGAATACCACGAAATATTAGCAATAAATACCATGATTAACATTGTATTCGACAAATTGCAAATAGTATATACCTCCTCGTCCTGAAATGTAAAATTATACATTTGCCACGCTTTCAGCTTGACCTCTTCCGTAAAGTTCATCCATTCGGCACTCGTCGGGACTTGAAGACTGATCCTAAACATAGCCTCATATGCTTTCCGTGCATCCTGGTCACGTGGGTCGCCTCTTTGCCAGTCGTGGTTTCCCCAGTATTCTCCAGGGAAGGGGAACAGATGAATATCAAAGAAAACAAATTCTCCGCTTGCTATAAAGCCAAGGTCAAGGGCCGATAGCATAAAATTCCGGACGGAATCGCCGGGCGTCACGAGGACGATCACTGCAAATTGCAAATCATAATCACATCTGTAAATTATTGTTTTGTTTTGTCAATTTTGTCAATGAACACAACCTATTTGACTATCTTAAAATTATATATGAAACCACGATTCAAACGTTTATTATTTTTGTCCATAGTTTCAACATGAGGTTTACATAAACAATTTATGCAATTTATGCATGCACGAATCTCTTTCCTAAGCATAAAGTACCCTTACCCCTCGTTACCATGGCGACTTCCTGCAGGATAGCTGTGAAATCCGGATCATCTTTGCCATAATAGGGAAACATATAAGGATAGATCTTTTGCTTTTGGAGACCAACCTTCAAAGTAGACCCGAGAACTTCCGAATGAACATCATTGATGTCATAAACAATGGCTACATCTGTCCAGTGAAATTCCTCGAAAACACTGCCGAGTACCTTCCGTAACCTACACTGACAGTAGGCAAGTCTCGTTAGGGTTGGATAACTCGTCTTGTTTTTAAACATGCCACCATCCCCGAGACCTACAAGTTATCAGATAAAGATCAAGTTGTTTTAATGTAAGCGATTGAAGTTTTATGATATGGCAAAAAAAGTAATAACAGAAAACACATGTATCAAACATTCGTAATCAATACTGGTCTTTCCATTGCTAACCTGTATGCCTTATATTTTATTTTAAATGCGAATGAATTGTTGTTTCTATCACATATCCTACAACTTTCGGAAAAGCAAACAAATATTATCTGTTATTATTAGAGACATGCAAAGGTACAAAGATGATTTGACAACAAAATCTACTCTTAAATATTCTAAATGTATCTAACGAGAGAATATATTTACTTGTTTAAGGATTTTAATACTCGGAAGAGTGGAGCAACCAGTTGTTTGAAACTGAAAATTTATTGGAGTTTTTGGAGTATTTTTGAAAATACAAAATTGATCATGTAGATACCTGTGATGACCGGGATATTCCAGTAGTTAGCAAGACGAGCCACGGGGTCGAGGGCATACGGACAGGCTGGTCCCAGTAGGGCGTCTATGTTATATCTATAGTACAAATCGGCCACCATTCCTACAATATATCCACGTCACTAATTGACTAAAAAAATATTCTAAGGGGTATGTCGTCATATACTTCCAAAAAGGATTGCAGACCAGTCCAATAATGCCCTGTTGGTCCTCCTCAAAAACTGTGACCTTGGCTACAAATGTAATTACAATTTCTTGTGATCTGGCAGTGAATCTCCTTACAATTGTATCTGATGCAGATTATTTGCTACATTAATTCAAAGATTAATTGATTTTTTTTTTCTTCATAAAATCGTTTAATAAATATAAATAGTTTTGGAGGCTGCCCTAATTCCCTTAGCACCATTAAACTCAACTACACTACCATTCTTTACAAACACACCATTATACATCCATAGAAAAAAATACAGGCCTACTTATATTTTCTTGTATTCATACTGCCTCCCATGTCTATCCTAATGGTCCTTGTACTATACAACTTATGTTCATTGTTTTCTCATACAATAATACATTTAAACTAAGCACGTAATTTATCCATACATACAAATAAAGACTAATTTATTCATACCATAATATGCAACAAATAAAATGAATCATTTACCAATAAAATAATACACAATAAAGTTCATATTTTTTTTCAATACAATTATACACAAAAACAAAGTTAATGTAATAGTATGCCTATTTCCTCGTGTTTTTAGGTCACCTGAGCTTTGCTCAAGTGACCTATTCTAATCGCTTTCCGTCCTCCGTCGTGCGTAAACTTTTTACATTTTCAACTTCTCAGATTAATTGATTTTGATCTTTGAATCGTTTGATTTCTTTTTGAAACTTATCTTCAAAGTAAAAAATACCTGGTATGTACACAACAAGACAGGAGACCCGAGCAAAGACATCAAAATGAAAAACATTTAATAAACCCTCCTTTCAAAACTAATATTCCGGAGGATTTTTAGCACCGCATTTAAACTCTGTCGAATCATGGACTTCCTGTAGGAAACCTTGGATACGACGCGTGCTTGTAAAACTTTCTCTCGTGCACAGAAATAGTATATAGTTAGAGTATGAAGAGCGGGCATGTATCAACAGGACTCTGCGTCCATGCGATTCTCTGAAACCGGCTTCATCTGATCATAATCATAATATCCTAATAATTATAGACTAGTTTTCAATGATTGGAAACCGTGTAAGTCTTACTTAAGAATATCATAAAACAGAATATATCTGTACTGCGAGCTTGTTCTACGCATTACTTGATTAGTTGAAAGTCGGTCAGGCCGCTCACATTTTTGTCTAGGAAGAAAACTGTACGTTAAAATTTGCAAATGTCTATTAACTTTTTCTCTTTGATAACAAACGCATACATCAAAGGACTATTATCTAATAAAAAAACAATCCTAACAGCATCGCACGTAATCCAGATAATTCAGAGGGCTTACAGATGGTAACACGTTTGCGGTTTTGATGTGGTTTGGACTTTTTTATCTTTACACAACATTGCTACTTTCAAACCATTGAATGCTCATAAATAAATAAGTGTTCTGCCAATGCTCGATTAAACACAACATGAACGATTACGTGTAATCGCGATTACGCTTTTATGCCAATTAAGTACAACAAAGAAAAACCATTTCCGTTTTGGTATCTCAGCTGCCATTATTGAATAGTTAGTCTCACCAAACAAGGCGACAGACAACATTCGCTTGTTGACATGATTTGCTTGTTGACATGATTTGCTTGTTGACAAGATTCCCTTGTTGAAAGTTTAATCGTATCGAGTACGTTTGATGAATTAGTGATATATTGAAGCAACTTTAAGTGGTGAATTGTTCAAAAAGGTCATATAAATATATACAAAAAAAACACGAAAAATCAGTAAAAATATTAGTAAAAGAAGCCATTACAGTACCTCATGTTTTGACTTTGTTTTGATATTTTCGAGCTTTTATAAAAAATATTTTTGTAATATACAATATAAATCGTATAAATGAGTGTTTTATCGATGATTCATGAGCTTAATGATACATTAAGGTCAATTTTAAGTATTTATTTTCATATTTCATTTTTTTATTATTAAAAGTGTGAAAACAAAATCATCATGTCTTGAAAATGATATCAAAATTAGTATTTTTCATGTATTAAAAAACAAATTTGACACCTAAAACAACTGAGTGTATATTTGGTGCCTAACCTGAGCACCGTATGAAGGAAATGAGTAGTGGGTGTGGAACTGCCAAGTCATCTTGTTGTGCACCATGTGAATAAACATTTTCACTTGGGCTATTCAACAATTTGAAATTCTCCCTCACTAAAATGTAATGTAGAAGACACAGGACTATGACAACTCATCCGTAATATTATGTAAGGATTAACTTGAATATATGTTTCATGTTATGGAGATATAACACAAAAAAGAAATGTACTCTAAGTAAACCGCGAAGCGGTTTATGACGGAGAGTATACTCAGGTTTTTTTGTGTTATAGCTCCATAACATAAAAAATATATTCAAGTCAATCCTTATAATGTAATCTACTATACACAATCCCTCTGGAAATCCACTTTTATTGATGGACTCTTTTCTCTTAGAAATTATAACGCCGCCGTATCAGCCAATCAAAAGCGACGTTACAAACGGCGACGTAATTTTTTACGTTATGGGCTGATAACATAATTTTTTAAGCCAATGCAAATGCTTGTTACAAGCAAGATTAAATTATAATGAAATATGTACCAATGTACTGCATTTCAACGATATCCCTTACCACATTCAGATAAGATGGCATTCAATTAGGCTATGAATGATGTACATTATTGGGACTAATTTTTGAATAATAGTACGTGTAATTGAATTTTTATGAAACATGGTAAACACAAGTATTGAACTGCTTTCTGTTGGAATTCATAAGCAATATGAATGCCAAAAAAGCAGTTCAATGCTTAAAAACGACCGTACGGCATAAGGGAATCCCTGACTCATCTTTACACATCTTACTGTAAACATGCAATAATACACAACGGACAAATATCGTGCTATTCTTCGTGAACCAGCAGTGGTATGCGAATCTAGATCACAAATGATTGCTCTTTCCACTTACCTGAAGCCCTGGAGTTACTACACACGCTGCCGTAGTGACGCTCTATTTTGGTGATTTTGTAGGAGCTGTTGAGGATATCCCTATTGACCTTTTCAATGGCGATATCTATAGCTGGTCCCACTCTCTCCACGTCGTAAGGTGTGTTTGCGTCGTAGATCATGGCTACGCCGATGTTAAATTCCGTCACAGAACCTATTGTCGGGCGTATGTAAAACAAATTTAATAACACAATGTAAACTTCCCACATCTTCAAAACCATCCTCCTACACGTCACAGATATTCGCAACTCTTTTTACGTAAACGTTATGTTGAAAATGTTACTTCAGAAGTTGCCATAACCGTCCGTCTATTCGCAAGTAAACTCATGCTCATAGCATAAAACTGTTAGATGCTGTTAGCACCAGTCTGGTGTATCCTACTAAGTATGCTATGACCAGTGTGTCCTAATCCCGGTCCTTTCACCACCCTTGTGAAACCATTTATCTATTATGTATTTGATTTAGATCTGTTGACGAACATCGTTGTCAGTATACTAAACTAGACGCTGTGTCCGGGAGTGTCAGCAGCTCCCGGTAGTCAGCGGCTTCACATCTATTCGTTCTTGATTGGTTTGTGTCGTCGTCACCTATGTGTTATTATGCCAGGTGAGCTGTTCAGATGCTGTGACGTCAGTACAGGTAATCGTTGATATAAGTGTGTCTAAAAGCATTATCTTAGTAGGTATAGGTACTCGATAACAACCTGATTTATATCAAAAATAGCAGTAATGGATACATCCATCAATTCTTAAACTTCTATTACAGATCAATTTGTTATGACGTCATAGTGTGTGACATTTCTACATCCTTACATGTTCATATTTATGATATGATATGCAACTTCTTATAAAGCGCTCTATACAATTCCTGATATTACTCACAAATGTCTACAGAATATTTTATATACATGAAATTATGACGTAATTGTCAGAAATATGAAACAGACAAGTTCAATGACGTCACAATTAATATGATCTACGAAATATATAACTATTTTATAATAAAGCCCTATCGATGACGGATGGTAAGTGTTTATATTAGACAGATATCTAGAAAGTGGAAGAAGGAATGTAAAATCTCAACCTTCATATCCTTTGTGTGATGAGCATGTGCTGCACTTGATTTCACCTAGTGACCGATTTTACTATGTTATCTTTCACCGTCAATGGACAAGATAGTTTCCTCAAGATATTGTACCGGCAAAAGGTAGAGACATCCTAACTGGGGTAAGCTGGTACGATAAGCAGGATGACTTCGACTTCCCGGTCATGAAGTTTACATTTCTTGATAGTAACCTCCCTGTACCAATATCCATGTTGTTTACATGTCACATCTGGTTGATGACTTTTGTGATAAATGTCGACTACTAACGGACACACTTACAACACAGCGTTTTTAATGATGCAGGTGGGTGAAGATTATGGGCAGGTTTTATGGTCGCAATCATGATTTCATAAGGAATTATATCTTTTTGTGTGATTTATAGGTCAATATTTTGATTATGCTCATAAGTGTAACCTATGGTTTAACTGTCACTACCCGAGTTCTCGTTGGAAGGACGCGACATTACTTGACATTTGACCAAGATTTAGAAGACAATTGTCGTCGATAAAGTAGACGACGCTTACTTTTCCAGAACAACTGGTCCTATTGTCTTTTCCAATGAACATTATGTCAGTCTTTCGTTTGTTAATATTTTCCCCTTGTTTTATCGATTTTGAGTTGAAATTATGATTATGTTGACATGTATTCGCTCGATGCAATCCAAATCCGACTTGGTTGTGCGCCAAGCTGTTTGTTGTAAAATCGACTGCCAAATTCAGAACATTATACTCCTTTTCTTAAAATGCAATTCATTCATTACTTATGAAGTTTTTATCTCATTTTTTACGATTTGTTTATTTCTTTCCTGCATGATTATATGCGTTAAATACTGTTTTGGTTTAAGCCAAAAGCAAAACATCAATGGAATAGGTAGTACACTGAGGGTATACTGACTGAGGCAAAACATAGTGATACAACCTTAACGTTCCCAATGATAATACCAATACAATGAATCTAGATCTTACTGATCTTAACACAGTACTTATAAAGTAAAATATAGGGTTTTTCCTTTTATGTAGGGCCTTACGGATTTAATTAGTTCTGTATTTGTTCGCCCTTAAATAGGATTATAATGTGACAAGACCCGTACGCATCAACCATACATACAAGATGTTGAGAGAAGCAGACAAGTGCTTTCACTGGAATGGTTATCGGAGTAAAAACACTTTTTCTTTTTAGCTGTCAAAATAAGTCCCCATGGCTTCTATGGAGTTTGGGACTACATATGCTATATTACCTGAACTAAATTTGGTGTGCAAATACACCTTTGGATGACGGAGTGTCAATTACAAAAAGTAGGTATCTGTGACTTGTGGTTTGACCTTTGACTTAAACTTTAAAAGAAATGTTTTCCAATGCATATCTATTACACCATTTCACCTTGAGCAAACAGATTTGGTATTTAAATTCATCATCGGATAATAAAGTGTGGAGTATAAAAAGAAGGTCGCTTTGACCTCCATTTTTGAAAAAAAGAGCTGTGGCATATCTTCAATACTATTTTACCTTGAGTAACCAGACTCGGTATGCAAGTTCATCATTGCATAGCGGAGTAAGTCAGAGTGACCTACGTTTTGACCAATGACCTCAACTATGAAACATTTTTTTCCGGGGCATATCGACGTTTTTCACCTAAGTAACCATATTTGGTATGCAAGTTCATCATGGGATTGCAGAGTGCAGAATACAAGACGTATATCTCTGTAACCTTTATGCTTTGGCCTTTCACCTCAACCTTTGAAAAGATTTGTCCGGTGCATACATGTATCGTCTAAACTATTTCATTGCACTTGCCAGATTTGGTATGAAAGTTATCTTGGGATGGCAGGGTGTCAAGTACAAAAAGTAGGTCACTGTGACCTATATGCTTTACACTTTGACCTTATTGTTTGAAAGGTAACCAGAGATGGTTTGCAAGCATGTCTTGGCTGATAGAATGAGGAGTACAGGAAATCTGTCTATGTGACCTATATGACGAGATAGTTGTACCGCCCGGTAAATATAGAAATCATTTACTGGTGGGGGACTTTGGATTGCCATTCAATACTTTGCCTTGTTGTGAATAATATGATAGAGTGAGGCACAAGCCTGCATACGGAACTGCCATTTTTGCTAAAAAGATAACAAAATATTAAAAGATAAAAGTATGTTTTAGCAAGTGCAAGTAGGTAAAAATAGAAGGTATTCCAACGAAGGTGAAGTCATTGCCGCTGTAACGTTTTACTGATCTTTTTAATAGATGCTAAAATGTTATACACTTACAACATAGCATAACTAGTCAAAAGTCTACAATGTTAGTAATATATATGACAACAAACCTTTTCTCGGTTATTTACAGTAATTTAAAACGTTCCTGGATAAAAAAATTATACACTAAACAAAGTTAAGTTGCACTCCTAGTGGTCCTGGTTGTTGACGCGGCATTGGTTTAAGTGGATGTTCTGAGCGTTATATCACCTGGTATTACATGAAAGCTATATGTAGGCTACCATCACACTATTACATAATGTGGGATCAGCAATGATATACTTCTTTAAATGTCAATAAGTTTTCTTACGACATTTCCTACAAGTTACAACTATGATAAATGTGTATGTTATCCTCCACCTGTCATGCGGTGTTGTAGTTGTATTTGGTCTAGCGTGATGACACTGGGAATCAGTCAATCTGGAGAATGTTTAAACAAAATTGCTGTTTTTTCGATTGTTTGGTATCTTTTGAACAGTCTGGATATAAAAGAACAATTGTCTTAATGTCCTTCTACAAAACGCATGATGGCTTCTGTTGTATTGACACTGAACCCCACCACGTCAAGCATAAATGGATTTTTTGGATCCTCTACTGCTACGTCACTGCTGGCAAAGTTGACAATAACCAGTCGAGTTTTGCCGGCGCCGAAGTGAAACCGCGAAAGTTTACGTTTGAAATTCTCAGCTGGGCAGGATAAAAGTACTATTATGGCGTCGAATTCGAATGAATCCAATGCCTTTTCCACATGTTGTACAAGAACCGATAGTGGCTCATTTACTGCAATTAAATTGTTCGTGCAAGCCAAACCGTCTGTGCCAGGAATTTCCAGCTTAATCTTTCCCCTGGAAGTGTACGAGACAATTTCCGAGTCTCCATGTGTTGCTCTTGCAATTGTAGTCGCCATTGTAGCTATGGCGTCTCTGACAGTACCTGGTTTCTTTTCCTCAAGTTTGGAGTCTAATTCCTTGCCAACCCAATGCACCAAAGAATATTTTCTGTCTGTTGGTTTTACATTACGGACACAAAGTTCAAAAGATTGTGCCAGTGTCTTCTTGACGTTTTCGTCATTTGTTTCATTCATTGCAAGTACAACTGCGAATGGGTTCACGTTTGCCTTTTGAAGCTGTTCCACATCTCCCAGTCTCTCAAGAATTGTCTTCTTGTCAGGTAATTGGTCTATCTTCGAAATGTTCTGAATGACCAGATCAAGAGGAATTTGGTTCAGCAAAACTTCCCAAACAAGTGTGGACCTCAGGAGTGCCGCAGACATTTGCGAGGTTTCCAGGCTGTATTTCCTTATGATATCGATTTTCCCCTCAATTTCCATGCTTCCAGTACACTGACGTGTGTTGTTAACCGCCTCGAGGTATTGGAGGATGTCCTGCCATTGTTTGGCTTGGTCGCGGTCAATTGGCGATGGTAATTTCTTTGCTTCATTTAGGCCTTTAGTGACATATCGCAGGATCAACATGATGAATGGGGAGTCTGGTTTCACATGCGACAACCTGGCAACATCTTTGTGGGTCCACTGACCATTTTTTTGTTCTTTCGTAACGCCTTCTGCTAGTTCCATGGGCCTGTCGCTGAAGCTGTTGTACCAGTCAGAAACGGCTCGGCGTTGTGCCCTACCCCACCCTGTTCCCCCGCTCACCATTTCACAAAACATGACGAAAGTAAGGAAATCCGAGGGTTCGGGACATACCGCTTGAAGAGTGGAATAAGCGGCTTTTTTCGTGCTGGATTCCGTTGACCGGGCACACATTGCTAATGCATATATCGCGGCTTGTCGCTGACATCCTCTTCCCGTTGTTTTAACCCTCTTTATGATCTCAACAACTTCAGGACCGTGATCATTGGAAATCAAACTGAAATCAGTATAATAAACCATATTAATTAAATCATACAAGTAAGTTTCTTTCCTATCAGACCATCGCACTTATTTGTATATATCGGTGATGGTCTAAGGGAGACAACCTATACATGCGTGATCACACGGTTTCCCTTTTCAAGTGTCTTATTTAAAGGAACATGAGCATCTCCTGATCACAAAATCGTTGTCCTTTTATAATAAAGCAACACTTAGATAAAAGCACTGACAAGCCATCTATGTTTTATATTGAAAAGGGTGGCACATATTTAGGGTCTGACGGGTAACAATATAAGCAAATCTTACAAACCATAACAGATACTAAACCCAGATCAAGTGCCAACTTCAACGTATAATTGATGTGTCTTGATCAAGTGCCAACGTCAACGTATAATTGATGTATCTTGATCAAGTGCCAACTTCAACGTATAATTGATGTGTCTTGATCAAGTGTCAACTTCAACGTATAATTGATGTGTCTTGATCAAGTGCCAACTTCAACGTATAATTGATGTGTCTTGATTTTTCAAATATGACCTGTTTACAAGGATTATATTTAAGTGACTGGTAAAAATACATAAATCATTTATCAATAATTCCATTTTATATATTTTTTTCAGTAGCGTAGCCAACAGGCTATTTTTCAAACGATAATCTACAGGGCTTCTTTACTGTATGTTTTAAAAATTTCATGTCAACCACTCCTCTTATATGTTGCGTTATCCGCTTATGAACAAAAAATAGTTTTAGTATTCATATCAACATGGTCACAGGTTGTTCGCCAACAAATCAATAAAAATGTCCTGAAAATTCCAGTGGAAATCTTTCTTATGGATGGTTGGCTTAATCACTGTTTAACGACATTTTTCAACATTTAATAATTTCGTCAATATACAAGGTAAAAACTCGTAATTGTGTATGTAAATTAACTCTACTAAATAGTTGATATCTGTAAAGTTGTAACTAATTCAATGGTTGTGTTTTAAAGATACACAAAAAATAAAATTTGCGCTAATCACTGTTTCAGCTAATCACCTTTTGAACAACTGGGCCCTGGTGTTATCAGGAATTTTATGGAAGCTCAAATTGACAAATTTCTTCGACATTATAGGAAAATCAGTAGACTATATCTAATTTGTTACTTTCACTTCAAACCGTTTGTGGCAGTGTAAAATTGTTAAATAACACAAGACAATTACTGGCGATGTTTGAGTACTGTTTGCCCTACCCAATTATCATTAAATCTTTTGAGTTATAATGATATTTGCCAAATATGCAAATTCCGGAGGGTCAAACATGAAAACATGCATAGCACAATTATATTACAATGACCTCGTGAACAACGGGAGTTTTTTTTAATAAACCGTGTTAAGAATGGGGAATATCACAACAAATAATGCAAGCGTGTGTCATTACCTGTCGATACATTTAACTTCCTTTCGAGTGAATTCTCTATCCGCTGACTCGTAAGCACCTTTTTCTGCGCCTAGGATGAGGAACCTATGGAGTCGCCATTTGTCGGATTTTATGTCCGGGATTAACACCCCCTCTCGTAACGACATCTCCATCGAGGCATTCCTTCGTTCGCTGGCCAGTGCTTGAAACCTTCCGGATCTTAAAGAAATCATATCATCGGAGGAAGAACTGAGATCTGAGTCTGACATTATACCGTCTGTAGTCAACAGTAGTGGGCCTGTACAGTGACCTGCCGATTGCAAAACAGAAAGTACATTTAGATAATTCCACGAAGGCTAAAAATAGCTGTTGTTGTGTTACGTCACTAGGTCGCGATCGGTGCAATATTAATTTATGTCCCCGGTATTATATGTCTGTGACGCCGTCTTTATCCTATGTCAATAAAGGAAAACGGAAACGGGGCAACAAATATTTTACTTGAATTAGTCTTTGAAAGTCACAACTGAACATAGTTCTCGCTGTTACATTGACCTTACATATAACATGTAAGCCTGCAGCTTACACAATGTTCATAACTGTATTATATATAACAAAACTAGCATTAATTCACTGTCACAATAAGCTTAGTTTCTTAAGCTACATACAAATTAGTAAGAAACTGTACACGACACTTATTGTCGATCGCAAATACGG
>JAUMHH010171091.1:0-16187 GCA_032359455.1 Chlamys rubida | reverse complement strand
GACGTATACAAGGTAAAATGGATTTAGCGTTCGATGGTGATTGGCTAAGCCATACTTCACCGAAACCAAGAGTACATGGCAACTCTTTTACATATAGTGTACCCAATTGAAACAAACACCGGTGCTTTTCTTTAATAAAAAATCATATGCAGTATTCAAAACACAATTTTTCGTGTCGAGCAGTTTAAACCAATATTTAAATCACATAACTAAGCGTTTCTAATATCATGAGTGTGTGTATGTAAGTACCAATCAGTAACATACAAGGTAGGAGGCAGGTACACCTGTAATGTGATGAGACGGGGGTATGTCTAGAGAATGCCGAGTAACAACGCAACCAATTATAATGATAGCATCGTACCCTTACCTCTATCATTACTCCGTCTGCATAATTTAATTCGTTTAATCATTATTGGTATGAGCATAAATCTATTCAAGGACTTCATTTATCTGAGTATTTGTAACTTATTAAATTGAGTTTTAAATAGCTTTATCAGTTTGACGTGAACCAACGTCAGCGATACTGCACCACTTACCGACAGTGCGTTATTGGCAATAAGCCAGGTGTGACGCTCACTCAGTGGAGCATGATTTCAAGTACATTTTTGTTACAATGTTACACATTTAATTATTCCCAAAACTGCTAATTGTAGTCGTTATATATGCATTATGTATTCTTTATCATCGACAACTATTCTACTTTTAAGTTTAATTCTCATAGTTCAATCGTGTTGTTAAATATGAATTTGGTATATATATACAATATACTTGTGACAAAAGGGGGTAAACTGTGAGTGTTTTATGCAACGAATGTTACCATTATCAAGTGATATCAGAGTTGAGGTTTTTTTTATGGTGAGGCAAACGATATGCATATGCACTTAATATAAGGTGTCAAAACATTCATCCAGCAAAGAAATAAAAGAAACATGTTCATATGTACAATTGTTTATTTAATCAAATACTCCTGTACATCGATGCAAGCACCCTTATTTTAACATTCTTTTGTAGAATTTTGCACAAACTCACTTTGTCATGTCTGTCAAGTTTACATACAGCTAGTTTCTTACTACCAAAATAGTAAGCACTATAATGGAAATCAAACGGATAAGAGGAGCTAGCATACCTTAATGAAATATCGTTTTGAAATTTGTCAACATAAAGGATATTAACAAATAAAATAAGAAACTCAGACTTTCTCAGAAAAATGAAGCTTAGCATAACTGTCAATATCCAGAATAGAGACTGGAAACATGATGATATCTATACGAGGACATCTTATGTTACATTATACTAGACCTGTGTCAACAACTCAACACGAGGGTGATCCTAAGTCTGTGACTAGATAGCCCTAGCTATGTTGACAGACGCCCACTGTCAATCCCGTTTAGCAGATACTTGGATTGACACCAATTACAACAAGATCCATTCATGTTGTTTACAGGCAAATATTTATATAAACTGGAGTGCTCCTCTGCATCAACTACAACAATATCATTGTCTGGTAGAATCATCTCGGGATCACACGACCTACATCATCACACCGGGACTTAGGGGCCTAACTACACTACCAGAGTCTCCAAACACAACGGTCTAATAATGGATACAATAGGGAATCCGAATGTTCTGTCTACGTTTGAATGAAGTATTTCGTAATTCCAAAATATGTATATCTATAGATTTTTTCAACATCTGAGATATTTTGGGTCACCTGTGTACCCTTTATAGATTGACATTACAAAACAATACATACATTCTATTATTATTATATTACAAATATTGTGATGATATATCAACGTAAATGTCAACATACAAATATAAACCCCAAATCCTGTATGACACAAGGAAAGCAATAGCTGTATGCACGTGTATATACAGGCTATACTAAGGGTTCGGGACTTAGTCTTGCCAGTTATACTACTGTGTGGTGAATCAAATAAATTTCCAACAGGACCAATCAAGTGGAAATTATAATCTCTCACAATCTAATTGAAATCTTATAGAATCAATATTGGCTAAGGGGATATAAGCCACGGTGTATTTCATATCCTTCAATCACATACGATAAGTAAATTATCGTATTAGCTTTCTCTTATTACGATTCTATCTAGACATCTATATATATGTAAGACAATCTATTTAAAAGATTTTCGCTTTACGCATCGCCTGTTCGACCCGCCATAAATACGCGCACAGCATTGACACTGTACACGCCTCAGGTCGTAGAAAGTGTGAGCCTGAAGGTGGAGTTTAAATGTCGTCACGAAAAGTGGGCTCAGTTTAACCGATAGATCTCCATGTTTTGCTTACAAATCATTATTTAAAATGTAAGATAACAATTATATACACGATTGTGACTTGTTCGTATACACTATAATATGTATGTTAAAAATAATACAACTGTTAACTGTTCACTGTGTGCTTTGATTAAAGGTAGTGTGGACGTAATGCTCACTATATAGCTGCGCTGTTACAAAATTAACTTTATATTGACAAAATATAGGCAGATGATTTACTGTGTAAACTTTTAACGCGTTAACGAATCTTCTCAAAATTCGGTCTACACAAAGATGCAGTAGATGTCAGATATATGTTTATATTGACAATATTATAACACTAAGTGCTATTAGATGTACGACAAACAACAAATATATGAACTAAGCACCCATCGTTTGAAGACTGAACATGTAAAAGAAACCAAATTCCCTATATATATAATTAAGTAACAGGGAAAATGATGGGATGTATTACTTTTAATGGAAATAAATACACGTGTCTTATGTGTCTTTAATACAGACATAAAAACGTCTTTGTTATATTCTCAAACTTAATCTAACTATACATTACTTTCAAGGAAAATAAAAACATGTGTCTTATGTGTCATTAATACAGACACAAAAACGTGTTTGTTATATTCTCAAACTAAATCTAACTATACATTACTTTCAAGTAAAATAAAAACATGTGTCGTATGTGTCTTTAATACAGACACAAAACGTCTTTGTTATATTCTCAAACTTAATCTAATTATATATTACTTTCAAGGAAAATAAAAACATGTGTCTTATGTGTCTTTATCACAACATAATGTATCAATCTTTGTTTTCTTCCCAAAATAAATCCAACTAAATATAACATTCGAAAAAATAAATAGAAATAAATACACGTGTCTTTATCACCAACATAAAAGGTCTCTTATCTTCTCTCACTAAATCAAACTACCTCATCACCCCCGCTGATTGATGGTACCTTGATACATGACACCTTAAATCAATGTTGATATCATTAAACGAGACAAAAATACATAAAAAGCGCAAATGCTATAACGTTTGACTTTTATAGAAATTAATCGAAAATTGTATTAATTGTCTGACTTGTAAGGATGTATGTTGTGTATTACCAAAATAATAAGTACGAATAATATTAATACAGATTAATGATAGGTTATTGACATTTGGTAACGTCAGAAATGACCTTGACCTACGAAGTTTTTGTGACCAAAATAAACCAATAGCCTAAACATGCATACTCTGGAAACATTCAGACGGAGCCTATTAAACAGATATAGAAGATGTACTTCATATGTAAACAGTGACTTAACCAATGATTATATCTCCGGTAGTAATTACTATTCTCATAAATGTAATAGTCAGATTAAGAATAAGTACAACTCCAGACTTTCTGGCGTCCACCATTATAGTCATGACTTGCAGTCTAAATTCCATCCCTGCAAGGGGAGTACGAACAAACATTGGGATAAAATGACATTAACATATTAACATATATAGTTTATAACTAGACAATGTGAGGCATTAAGGGATACAATATAATGATTTACACCTAATCCCTCCAAGTCGACCACATCATACTGCGTATGCTTAGTTTACACATAATCAATTAAATTCCAACTAACTACATAAACAAAAGGATACCCGATCACTGACGGTAGAGAATCGCAGAGACGTTGTAATTATAATCGGAGCTCGGAGCTCAAAGTAACGACAAAGTAAAAACAGTTACTAACATGCACAAGTTATGGACAGACTGTGTAATTTCTCACTAAAAAAACTTTTTGATCCAAAAGCATCGACGCTTCACTATCTGATAGTTCTGCTATATGTTACCTTACCTTATGAGGTGATCTTTGGCGGTGTCTTCCATTGTCCTCATCACATTCTTCCATGCATTTCTGATACTGAACACCTGTCTATAGTTACTGAAGGGTAGTCGTGGGTCCACTGTTTTTCGGGAGGAACTCGAATCAGGTAAATTTACATGGCCACTTTTCCTGGTTTTACTTTTGGACCGTTTTAGTTTTGACTTTAAGTTTCCCATTGCTGCTGATTAATATATTTTTTTCTTCATTCACAATGATTTTCTATACACATAAAGGGAATACATCACAGATTATTGCAGTGCATCAATTATCAATCCGAACATGACATAACAGTCCCCTGGTAAAGTAATACACGACCTTTAGACGTGTCAAACTCCTACATATATACACCAGTACTGGGAGAATATGAAAAGGAAGCTCGGCACTTGTTAGAACACGAATTCCTTGGCATCTATGTAGGATAATCACAATACAATACTTTCTCACTCAAAAGGGTATTCACGAATTAAATCTCCACAGAAAAAATCACACTCTTTCACTCTTCATGCAAATGGAAGATCGTGACTTTTCATCGACTTCGCCCGACCATTGACACCTGCTTTCACACCTGTAACGGTGTACCAAATGTGAAGGTACGTACAGGTAGACTTCACAGAGTAAGGCCGACAGTCCGGGTATACGCTAATACACGTATAGTGCGAAGAAAAACAAACAGTAGAAGAAAGTGTTTGTACAGTATACCAATACTACAGCAAAGATTACTCACCAGACATCGCTGATAACACTATATCTAAACACAAAATTGTGATCGGTGTATAGCAAATATTAATTGACATTAAATCGTATTGACAGGTAAGTTAAACAGGTAAGTAACGGTCTGTCCCGAGACACATGTTAAAACATTACCTGTACCTGTGCCAAATTTACAACGGAGGTAAATACAACCCTCTTATATATGTAGAATAAACTAGGCATATTACAATACGAATTGGTTCCATTGTGTCTCTATATAATAAAATAACCAAGCTGCTGGTCAGATTTAACTAGAATTACTGTCGTAATGTTACGGTAAATCTCGCTACCATTATACACCAATTTACAAGACTGTTTATGGGTTTAAATTCAATAGTGATATGGAGCGACTGCGAACTTATCAAACAGTCTGACGAGAACGTTTAAATCTCACCATTATTTCCGTTATAACTGCCAGGAGACCTTAAATCACCACGTGTATAAGCTGTACATATATCTTTATCGGAAATATAATTGTTATTCGGACGACAAGGTAAATAACTAATTGCTTCAGGTCATATCGCTTTACACAGAGGACACCTCGAATGGTCCCTCGGTATTAGGTATAGGTGGTGTCTTCTTGCACTATAAATCATGATTTCATTCAAAGTCATAATTATGGCATCGCCAGAACACTCATTAGTGTCCATGTGTGCTGGTTCACAAATAAACCCCCAAAGATATTAACTACTTGTGAAGTTCCTATGATTTGAAATAACGTAGTCTATTTATTAGTCCGAAAAAGGTACCTATCATCCATATGCGGTTGTACAACCAGTAATAGTATACAAACACTAAGACGTGCATTTTCGATATCAAACTGAGGTACAACGGAACAGTAAAAATGTTCTTTATTGCATATCATACGAAAGAAAGAAACAAAAAAACAAAAATAATGATCACCGCCCCATCAATTTGATTTTTTTTATTCCGAACTACATAGAACAAAACTATATTGCAGAAACATTGGACTGTAAAAACATCTGTGATAACCAACTGGTCTAATGCAGGTACTACTTTTTATTGAAACATTGTAATTACAAATGGCCTTCTTGCGGAAAGTTATCGAACAATAATTTATTCAACTTATCTTGGGAGCAATACACGACTTCAAAACATGTCAAATGTTTCTTTAGACCTGTTGCCATTGTACGACACTTCCTTGTAAATGTTTCTATGTTTCAGATGGACACCAGGATATCCGAATTCCATTTACCGCCGCCAATTCGATGTCATTGAACTATATTCACGAAGCCGATTACAGTTTACCTTTATCAATAATCCAGCCATTTCATTTTGTTTTGAAAAATAATTTCTTATGATTACGCCCATCCCCTCTTGTCACGGTTACGCCCTGTTTCAATTAAACTGCTATAGGTTCTATTGTTTTACGAAGACATCAAGTTTAAATCACCACGGAGATATCTGATATCAATTGCTATGGGCACAAAGTTTCAATTATCACCGAACATTCTGTTTCAAATATCTCAGGTATACAAATAAATGAGATGTCTAGCACATTGAACGTATGGACACTTCTTTAGCATTTCAGGAGTAATAGGTGTGCTGCTGCACTACAAAGGAACACAATAGACTTAGTCAAAAGTGTTTTTTTTATATTATTCACTATACATGTACATAAATCATAATCTTATATATATATGTAATCAAATCAAAGATTCGTTTCTTTGTAATTGTTATTGATTGATACAAGGTTACTAGTATGTAGGACTTCACACTTCCTCTGGCAAAAGTAGTCACAGGAATGCATCAGACGTTTTTCTGCACGAGAGAAACACGTTATTTGTGCTCTTCCTATGTAGCTATGTGTTGAGGGATGCTGAATGCTGATATTTGTGACGTTTATCGCTCTATATGTCACACCTAGTTGTTTGGATTACAGCACATATATGCAGCAGGATATCAAGAGTCCTTTCTATGAACCAGAAACATGTCAGGCATGTGTGTTCTTTGTTTTACGTCAGGTTTTCTACAAATCTAATACCACACTAATATTTTGTATCACTTCCAGCAAACACTTAACCTCACCATGCTTTAGTAAACACACTACACATGCTAATTTCCAGCTTTACATCTATAAATAATGAAACATTCTTGGAGGAGGTCATCTTTGTACAGCCATGTTGTGATACTGCGATAGTTAGTGGTCAACTTTGGGTATTCTCATGTTTTTTTTTACAGGAGTCAAGATCCTTTTTAATTGTAGTTGGTTTCTGTCTAGAAGATGAGATGGTTATAAAAAACTCATTGAGTTGTATATATCTGCAGCATGGTTCAGATGTACTGCTTTTGTCAATTTAAATATGTTGGTTGCATTATTATTTTCTAATATTTTTATTACACAGATCCGAGAAGTACACAAATATCCATTCTAGTGTAAGATGTCTGCTACACGATACTATAAAAGGTAATTTGTCTCGCTAATCCACTCTCGTCACTCTGTTATAAAGATGTTGACATTTCTTACTTGTTATGTGTAGTATTAGATTCCGCAACTTACTTCTTGTAGATCTCTGCTGGTAGATATTTTCTCACAGCTGATGAGCATGGATTGACTTTTCATTGTTTGTTTTTTTATTTCAGAGTTTCATATAATGTAGCGACACTTCTATCTATAAGCTGGTCGCCAAATAGGACATGCTGATGTGCTTGCGTCAGAGAGTATTCCTACACTAGACTGGCATCCGACTCAAAGATACATATGTACATGTATCGGTGTTTTTTTCTTGGTGTGGCTTTAAAACAACGTTGTACACAGCATGCATTAACAGTGTTAATCACTGCTCTGTTATCTCATCCTTTCGGGCTCGAGAGTGTGACACATAAATATGATAAGATGAATTACTAGTAATTTTCACTCAGATGTTTACCTCCTTCACATACATATACTCAATTAGTGATCTTTGTGTGGAAGTGGTTTGTGATTAATAGTGTCCGTGGTATGGGACACAGATATAACTGAATTTGAGGAAGGGTAAGGTCGTTGTCACAGATGCTGTCCTGTTGGTATCTTGGTGAATAGCATTTAAATCTACTTCAATGACAAAAGGCTTCCTGTTTTGAGGTCGTTGTACGACTTTAGTGAGGTCGGTGATTGTTGCAGTAAATTTGTCATCAGAATTCTCAGTTACTTTCAGGCTTCATGGTGTTAAAGGTGTATATATTGGCTTAGCTGAATATCTTTGTAGGATGTAACTCAAATGATTCCCAACCGTCTCGTTCGGATTTCATATGTCTGTCTACATCAAAAGTCCATTAGGTTACTTTTCTGCTGTAGGAGGGATGAGATCATTGTCATCTGTTCATTAGACAGCTACGCTTGGTTGATGATATTCCATTTACAGTGGGTTAACTGTGTGACGTAGTTATCCGTAGGTTTACTATGGGATGAGTGGAGGGATGTTCTGTCTGTTCAATAGGTTTACTGTGGACGTAGTTGAAGGATGCGCTGTCTGTTCCGCATGTTATCTGTGGGATGTAGAGGAAGGATGCTTGATCTGTTCCTCAGATTTACTCTGTGATGTAGTGAAAAGATACTTTGTCAGTTCTGTAGGTATACTGTCGGATGAAGTCAAAGGACGTGCTTTCCGTTTTGCAGATTACCACGGAACGTAGTGGAAGGTTGTGTTTTCTGTTCCACAGGTCCAATGTTTGATGAAGTAAAAGGATGTCCTTTCCGTTCTACAGTTTTATTGTGGAACGAAGAGGAAGGATGTGCTATCTATTTTGCATATGTGTTTTCTGTTCTGCAGGTTTACTGTGGAACGTAGTGGAAGGATGTGCTGTCTGTTCCGCAGACTTACTGTGAATATAGTGGAAGGATGCGCTATCTCTTCCACAGGTTTACTGTGGGACGGATTGGTAGGACGCTCGTCGGGTCTACAGGTTAATTGTGGGATGAAATTGAAGGATGCGCTGTCAATTCAGCAGGTTTACTGTGGGACGGAGTGGTAGGACGCTCGTCGGGTCCCCAGGTTTACTATGGAATGTAATGGAAAGAGTTTACTATGGGATGCAGTGGAAGGATGGCTCGTCTGTTCCAAAGGTTTACTGTGGGATGTAGTGGACGGATGGCTCGTCTGTTCTACAGGTTCACTGTGGGATGAAGTGGAAGGATTGCTGTCTGTTCCCAATGTCTACTGTAGGATGTAGAGGAAGGATGGCAGTCAGTGACATTTTTTAACTGTAGGAGGTAATGAAGAATGCACTTTCTGTTCCAAAGGTTCACTGTGGGATGAAGTGGAGGGATGTGCTTTCTGTTCCACAGGTTCATTATGATATGTAGTTGAAGGATGCACTTTCTGTTCACTATGTTCACTTTAGGACGTAGTTGAAGGATGCCCTTTCTGTTCCACAGGTTTACTGAGGGATGAAGTGGAGGGATGTGCTTTCTTTTCCAAGGGTTCACTATGGGAGGTTGTTGAAGGATGCGCTTTCTGTTCCACGGGTTCACTGTGGGAGGTTGTTGAAGGATGCGCTTTCTGTTCTACAGGTTCACTATGGGACGTTGTTGAAGAATGCGTTTTCTGTTCCACGGGTTCACTGTGGGAGGTTGTTGAAGAATGCGCTTTCTGTTCCACGGGTTCACTGTGGGAGGTTGTTGAAGAATGCGCTTTCTGTTCCACGGGTTCACTGTGGGACGTTGTTGTAGGATGCGCTTTCTGTTTCACATGTTTACTGTAGGATGAAGTGGCAGGACACGCTGTCTGTTTTGCAGGTGTTTGATGTTAGATTTGGTTTGAATATTTGAATTGACTATCAAGTCTCTTTGGTCCTTAAACTGAAGACTTAGTTACTATTTTTCTGAATAATTCTATTAAAAAGTTCAGAACAAAATTTACAAATGCACAAATATACAAAGAAACAAATTTATTTAATCTTAAATATTTAACATGACAGAACAAATAATTTCTAATGAACTTTTCAAATAAATAACAGAATAAATGTAAAACACAAACATGTTAACATTACATAGAATATATGACATATGGCAAGTGTTAGTCAAAGTAGTATCAGCCTCATGTACAAAGGCATCAACTAGTACCTATAGGGCAACTTTTGTCCTTAATATATCAAACAGGAAGTAGATTATCAAACGAATGGTAATTTGAACGAGTGTCAATTTAAATGTTAAGAAAGTAAAATTAGTAATACCCTAAAATAACAAAATTTCTTTTGACCAAATACTTTAGAACATGGCAGAATTGAAAACAGAGAAGAAATATGTTGTATTTTATGTGGAGTTTTATATCAAATTTCTATCAAACAAAAACATTTTAACTTTGCAAAATGGAGTGAGTTCACATGTAATGAAAAATGGACAAAACAAAAGAGAAGAAAACCTTTGCATTCGACAGCAGATATGCAATGATGGTGACTCACTCTCCTCATCAATGAAATAGACATCGTTATATTGCTTTCCAATTTACCTATGTTTTAATCACAGAATGATGACAAAATGGTTAGCAAGTCTGTCATAAATCAACTAACACATAAACATGTTCAAAAAGAAAGTGTTAAAGCATCAACACGTTAAACTACCTACTTATCACATTAAATGCTATCACATTAATCACACATAATTATTTCACACAAAAAGAAGTACACATATACTGAATGTGATAGAGGTCAACACATATGTATTGTGATAAATATTTAATGTAAACACACATTTTAACACTTTTAACTTCATGGAAAATTTGTTCAATAACATATCCAACATGGATAGCTGAGTAATCAGTACAATGATGCTGTCATTACAGAAAATCTATTGCAAAGGTCATTTTTACTATTGCTATGATTTAATGTTAATTCTGATAAGCTGATACATTGAACATGAAACCATTTAACATTGAACATGATAAGTTACTGTTTATCATCGTAGCATTTAATATAACAGCAATTAACAAGTGTACAGCTTATGATGTATTGATGTACAACTGTAGTGTGTTCCCATTTAATAAGGTAACTGAACATGTGTTAAAGTAGTGATTTAACCCATTGCATTTATCATGTCATTATTTAACACACTAAAAGCAGAAGTGTAATGTGTTGGCTTGTAATGAGGGCAGTATAGTGTAATGTGTTGGCTTGTAATGAGGGCACTGTGGTTTAATGTGTTGGCTTGTAATGAGAGCAGTAATTTGAATGTGTTAGTTATCTTGTTCTTGACACAGAAAGCCTTTTATAAAATAACATTATGAATACTGATAATTTAATACCGCTATTAGCACTATTCTGGTGAAACAAACTGATAGTAATCATGCTGGTGTCCTATTTAATCCAGTACATCTATTGCAACACATATTTATACAGTAATATGGTGACAACCAGCGATCATGATCAGCACATTTTTTATCACAGTATAGACATACATGGTTTTTAATGGATGTCTATACACATGTAAATCATCAACAAATCTTAAACTCCCATCATGATGTTATAACATAGACAAGTACTACGCTCCTTATCATGAAGTTCTTTAACTTTATGACGAAAATCTGTGGTTTTTATTACATTTTTCAACAGTGTCATATTGAATTTTATAAACCATACGAAACTGATATTTTTCACAAAGTGACAGGTTTTACAAGTGACGTTTGTCGCTGTGTGAAAATATCACTTTTGTATTGACCAATCAGAATGGTCCTTTCTGTTCTCTTTGTTCAGTGATTTCTTGGTTAATAACAGATGAAGTGACAGCAGAATAAGTTGTTGTTTTGGTACATTGTACAACTTTGCTATTTATCTACAGAATTGTAAGCATTTATGTCAGATTATTTTTAAGTTAATATAGCAAAAGAAGGTAAAACTTTGTTGAGTCGTCCACTCAAAATGATGCCCTGCATTGTTGTTAAGAATATGAGGCCAAAGATTATGCTATTAAATTCACAACTGTTTTCTGCTAAATACCATATTACACTCGTATGGCAGAATATGCATAATAGATACACATACATTGCATCCCTAGGAAAGTGTTTAAGACCGCTAATTAACACGAGATATTTCTTTACAGTTACTGACCACAAATAGAAAATTGTACACAAATACACATATAAAAAACTTAACCTAATGCTGGTGAAAATATAATTATAACATGATACATTTAATATACAAAATGATTATCTATGCATCACACCTTTTAAATTGGCAGTACATTGAACTATTAACCTTCTTAGGTTCCATGTCATCATTAACATATGGCCAGTTCTTCGCATCCCGTTAACTGTAACCCTATAAATAGACAAACCTTTTTGTTTTCTGTTATAACAGAATTGCTCAAGTTAAGGCATATAATTATAATGCTACCTATAATGCAAAAAATGAGTATGGACCAGAAATAACAGCCTGGCTGTCCTTGACTCTGACTGATGTGCTGCTATAGAACACCTAACTTTGTAGAATAAGGACTGTCCTGTACACTCCCAATCCCAGTAATGCCTTGATCACTCGCACACTGAAGTCCCTCGCCACAGTTAGTATTACCGATATCCTTTAGGCTGAATACATATAGAGTCAGGTATGCTACTGGATATTGTATCCAAATCGGAGCAATAGCGAGACCGTTTACTCCGAGACTCTAATTCTAGTCTTTTAAGTTGTGCCTCAAGAACGGAGATTTCTGAGCGAATGTCTGTGGGTGGGTCTGGACCATCCCCTTGCCCAGAGAGGTCCCTCACATGCCCCGATACCTGCAGGTTAGACACCTTTTTGCTGCTATTAGTGGAGTTCCTTTGGTAAAACAGTCCAGGATCCTTGTATTTCCTCAGCACTTGCTCTGTGTTGTCAAGGGCAAGATTTGCTTGCTGTAATGAAATCTCCATGTTGATGGAAGTTAGCAAGTTGTCTAGTTCCTGTTCTGTTACAGTGGTTCTCTGTAATAAACCACAGTACATTGTAGAGAAATCATCTCAACTGTTGTCCCAAAATAGATTTGTAATCACACATGGATGCTGCTTTAACTCCAAAACGTTATACACTAGCAGAGGTTGGGTTTGATTTAATATAAAAATTATCAACCCTTCAAATTACTATAAATCTAATATTTTCAATTGATATTTTATACTATGTTGTTAGCAATTTCCACTATCTTTAATAGCTCCGTAATTACACGTATCTTGAAACCCCAGTGGGCCATACAGGAATAATGTTAAAACAGCAAGTTCAGAAGTAACAATAGGGCTGAACAAAAAGAGCCTTTGTTTTGTTTGACCTTTACCTTCGACTCCCACACATCCTCCAGCTGTTCTATGATGGACTCGTACTTCACTATGGCCCCCTCTAGTTGTAGGCGGGCCGTCTCCATACCACTTACACTATCAGGTGGAATGTTATAATACAGCAGTTGAGCCACACTTTGACCTCCACAGACAGACATCTCCTGCATTTTCAGGTCAAGGACACTCTCCTGCATAAAGAAATTAGTGATAGTAAGTTAATTCCCTATCATTAATATGTTGTTTTATTTCCTGATTGTAAGAAAATACAGGAGAGGTGTGATTACCATGTAACAGTATGTTTTCCATTTTCTGAATTCAGGATTTCTTGACAGAAAAAAATATTATGGAAAAACTATATTATACATTATCTTTCATCACAGTCACTATATGTATAACATGTCCTTAGTACCCTCATAGTACTTTATAGGTCAAACATTAATTACAACACATTATTTTCCTTTTCCACAATATTTACGACCACTATAGGGTACTAATAACCTTAGATTTGCATGCATTGCAGTGTATTCATCTTACCATCCATTTCCAAAACCTTTCCTCTTGTTCAGTCCAAACCAACAGTATTTGCAATCGTTCATTGTCTTTTTCCAGCAGATGAAATACCTACAGGAACAGATATATTTTCTATATACATTCTTACAGTGGAATTTCCACAAATTTTTCTATAAATAATCGTTAACTATCCCAGGGAAACAAAACTGGCAATTTCTTTAGACTTGCAACATGCTCAAAGCTTAATTATCTACCCGTTTTGTTTTCTGGTGGTTTCTTTTTGGAAAAAAGAAAAATAAACCAAATCAAAAAGCAATAAATAAAGGACATCTTTTGCTTAACAATTTTGCCTTTACCATGTACATACGATGACTTATTCCTTGTGACATCACATTTGGTGATATTACCCGGTACATGTTACTTTTCTTATTAAACTGCATACATGTAGCAGCTTGAGTATATGATAAATTATGATGCGTTTCTGTTTTATATGGGACTTATGAAAACCTGCCCTAGACATTTTTTTTCTATTTAGCTATGGAACTGCCAAACTTCATTTGATCAGAGATCCCAGAAAGTATACAACAATAATTACAAGAATATTTTTTCTATAACCTCATCTTGATTTCATATCTATCGTCCTCAATACGCCTTCATAATGTCATGACATTATAAACGTCTCCCGACATTATAAAGGGTAATATAAGGCAATATGGCATGGGTGTATTCAGCACCGTATAGCTGGTAGTCATGAGGTCTACCTTCTTCAACAGTTCTGGACGTTTTAGCATGTGAACCTCCAGGGCTGTGAGGTGTGACAGTCCGGGGGACAGAGATACACCCTGGGTACATTCATGGACCTGTGGAATAGCAAACATGTCTATTATCACCAACCAATCACTGTCTTTTTATCGTTAATACTTGTTTAACAATGTCAGACATTAATTGTCAAACTTAACATTAAAACACTTTCACATACCCTCAACCACTAAACCTATTAACACTGTCATAGATGTTTTATATTGCCTATGAATGCCAACTGAAAGCAGTTCAATATTTCAATAAATGCTAGGTATGATTCTGACTAATATCAAAGTTTTACTTTATACACAAACAATGGATGTATTAAACGTGTCGCAATGTTTCAAGACCGACTTTGTCAAGCTATGACTGAGTGAGCGATTTGTGTTGTTTCCCTGTACAAAACTAGTGACAAATTTGTATATATCCTATGTCACTCGACACAGGACGTTTCACTTATCAATATAGTATACACACTGTATGGAATCGGTCACTGGTAGGCTTGAAAGATTGGGACACATTTGACATGTACATTGTTTGTGTATAAAGGAAAACTTCGGTATTACATATTTCCAAACTGATGAATCTTATTGAAAATGATTCGGACTACATACCAGGTACAAATCACTAACCTTATGGTCAAGCTTGACCTTCTCTCTATGAAGACCATACAGCCGTTTCAGACTGGACCTCATTTTGCCGTTGAGGAGCTGCAGATGTTGGACCTTCTGTACTGGATTGAGAGACTGACTGGAAGCTAGGTAGTTGGAGTGGATATTCTCTTCCAAATCAAACTGACAAATAAATGCAGCAAGATACAGTGTACAAACGTGTATACTGAGAGCATGTAGTGTCTAATGAATGTGTCAACACTTGTGCAGGGTTTCAGCTTACATCCATATGGGGACATATGGCCTCCTAAAATGACTGTTGACCCTCAAAATGTTAGAGGCTTGCTATACAAAAGGAGTTAGAATTTGCGATTTATGCCTTATATAACCCCTAACTTTTAAGTCTTGCTAAAAAGGAGTTGCATAGTGTATTAGAATAGGAAAAATGTTGTGCTTACTTGACACTAGTCAAAGGAACAGCTCTGATTTAGTTCAAGCATGTGCAAATCCAATATTTCAGTTATAGAATTTGGGAAACAATAAAAATTATAAACTTCATTTTACATGTTTGAATTTACACACTGAAACATCACTTTGACAGGGTACTGTAATAATATTTTACACTGATGAAATACAATTTGACTGGTTATTCATACCGGTACATTATCAAACAATCAGTGAAAATCTTAATTGAAAACCTTTCATTGGTTGCCATGTTGGATCCAAGCCATATTTTGATAATTAGTGGTTTGAATTCTAGTGTGCTATAGCTAGTAGGCAGGGGTTCGACTCTCAGCAGCTTCAGCAGCATATTTATAATTAGTGGTATACATATATGAACATGATGGGATCAGTGTGTTTTAAAACTCTTCTGGAGAGGGCGTAAATAATGGTGAAATAACTTGTGCCCAATACATTTGCTTTATTTTGGGCAATAAAATATGTTTAGATACAAAAAAATGCACTCCTCCCTCTTTGCATAACACGAGATCATTAAAGGACAATAATATAGAGGTGATGTTACAGGAATATAATTTGTATTGTTATATGACTCCGAAAATCCCTCTTCTGTGATTGGCCAATAGGCCTCCCACAGGTTTTGACAAAATGCAATAT
>JAUMHH010171080.1:0-16187 GCA_032359455.1 Chlamys rubida | reverse complement strand
TATTATATTTAACTTGGTTCCCTATGTCAATCCCCCCCCCCCCCCCCTCCTTAATTAGTTTTAGGGAGTGTTTATGTTCCTTTGTTAATTATAACAATTATACATTGTTGACTTTAAATATTCATTAAAGTGTCAAATCTGAATAATTGTCCTGACCAAATACTATTCAAATTTTTTTTTTTGTGAATTACAGTACAAATTTCTATAGGATTTGTAGAAAGTTTTAAGACTTTGTTGATATGTTATGAATTTGCTCTGACGGCTATATTATTTTTTTGATAAAAACATTAATGGAATTTCAGATTAAAGGTAATTGAAAAGGAACCGTTGGTTTGACAGTTACTGAATGAAAAGCATGTTAAGAGTAAGTACACCAAGAATTTTGTTTTGAATAGTTTTTTTTGAATGAAAAAAATAAACTTAAGTGAAGTATAATGTAATTATTTTACAGCGTGAATTCAACACATTAAACCTAATGGGACAATAACAAGTTAATACGTTGGTCGGAATGTAGAAAAACAAGCAAACGTTCCAAACCGGTAAACAAATTAGCGTAGGACCCCGTCGTCGTAGAGCTGTTGTTATACTAGCGACCTTACCTTAGTTTGTTTAAGTGATTCCTGTATAAACACAAACGATAAATCCCCCGGTCCTCCTTCTGATCCTTTAGGAGGAGCGCCTGTTATCATTGCGACTAAAATGTCGAAAGTACTCCACGTCTCCTAACTATACCAACACACCTACACGACCCTAACCCAGAAGACAAACGAACGGCCCGGCCGTACACACGGGGCCTAATGCCCACGTACATCCATCATGTAATTACGGCCATCTCACTTTGGCTGTCATTCTCAATGTAACGGAGACAGGTACAAATTATCCACACTTTTCCTTTTCTCTGCTATTCCGTTATGTTATACTCGGCTCTTGTTAGCCTCTTGAAGAATAATTTATGTCGGCCATTCGGTACAAGCAGTAATTTTTTTCTGTCACTATATATATATTAGTTTTCACAGGAAATACGAACCGATTACCTGTTGAAAATTATAATAGGGCAGATCGTAACTACATAAGTGAGATAGTATCTATAAATGCAGGGAATATTTTCTCGGTGAATCACATGTATAGGGTGTACAAAGTTGAACGAACTAATTTATTAAGAAACTCTTGACAAATACAGTCCATAGTCGGGTTAAAAACCTCATTTAACGTATAGCATACTGTGTTTATACATGACTGCTATATAGTACTCCGGAGTGTTTTTCTATGTCATATTGTAGACGTAGGTCTACTGTTGTACCGATTATCCCACGTTGTGTCAACACCAGTTGAACCCTAAGATTTAAAAGATCAAAGCTGATCGGGTTCTTACCTGAGTGGCCCTTAAGAAGTATGATGGACGGAAATGAACAATGTGATATAGAGTGTCACCTGTATAGATTGCACACGAGGAGAAAAACGAGATCCACGTTTTTTGGCTGTGTATATATAAGTAGCTAATTTGATATACATATCATATATACTAACCTCCTGTCTAAGGGTCCACTATAAACTTATACTGGGAACTACAGACATGTATCCTTCATATCTTATATATCCCAGTCATTGAATGGCAAACAAAATCACTGTGACGCCTATACACTGCTGGTCGGATCAGATGTGAGCTAGCTGTGTGTGTGTGTGTGTACTGGTATAGGGTAAGATCGGCCTGGTCCGTACAGTGCACTCTGATTGGGCAAGTGTATATGTTGTTGTAGAAAGGGGCGCTCAAGCATATCGCCAGACATATGTCTCCAACTTTCGGCTCCTGGGCAAAAAAAGGTTGGGCCATTAAGGTCATTACGGAGTATTGTACTGGACGACAGGAAACTGTTCCGTTCAAATTGTCAGTTATCCGCAAATCACTTATTATATACGCACAATGCATAAGAACAAAATGCCTCGGAAACATACACAAAAGAGCTCAATAAGAAATAACATACCCCTCCCCGAAAAACCCTAAGTGCCAAACGACTTAAACATTGTCAAAGGCAATTTGCATTCAGCAAAAGGAAAGGGCTAATAACTTACCAGAGAACGGCCAGTGAAAGAAGAAATATGATAGTTCATATGTGAATTAAATGGCTCTCGCTTCTGTCGATTGGCTTTGTCAGTTCTCTGGGAAAGTTTATATACGACTACTGAGAAGAAAGTCACCTGCTTTAAAGAGAGAGAAAAAAAAAAGTTTTTGGAGAAAATAATTTGTCTTCTTCGCCCAGTGATAGCTGCGTCGTCTTTGATGTATGATAGATTGCCATTTTTCTGCTTCGTTTTCAACCGCTGCCATAATTCAAGCAAGGCAATGAAGTTGCAAAAGTTAAAATCAGATAATGTTTCATGCCTGTAATATATATATATATCTCTCACAGACATATCACGTAGCTATTGATTAACGGAGACCTTGATATAATTACTTGCGAAAATATTAATATACCTTAGAGATAATGATTTTTTCAGAAATTGATTTTTATAGATGAAAGAAATATATTAAATTCAGAAAGCCGTAAATTATGCCTTGATATAATATTTTATGAGATGAAAAGTATCAAGTTAAAAAATAATGAATGAAGACTTTTTCTCTTTAAGGTATATGAGGAGCTTAATAATTGAAATTCATATTTAAATATATTTTTTCTGTCAATCTCTCTATTTATCTATTGGATATTTTTTATTAACCCTTTTACCCCTATGTAACTTAGTAAACTTGACTATGCATTGATTTGGATGAGTCTATTGTGGTCTACAGTGGTGAAAGGGTTAAGTCTGCCAGGACCATACATGATATACAGTAGGTTAGACTGGCCACCAGCCCCTAAGCTTTTATGAAGAATTTCTCGACTGCATTTTACTACTAGCTTATCTCCCCCTAGTTTAGAACTTAGGATCAGACATCCAAGTGATCAAAATTATTAGAATTAAATTTTTCTAATTAATTCAATATTCTAGAGACGGGGGCCAGTCTATATGGATACATGTATATGTGAGGTGCTGCTGCAACTAAGGTACACAAGCGGGTATAAGGAGTATTTGAAGATTGAGAGTAGAGTAGTGTTCCCCATTGATCATGAGTTAAGATTTAGGGGTATATGATATTTGATAGATTTTCAAGATTCTGTACCCCCAGTCCATAGTAAATAAAACAGTCCATGAAAAATGGGGACACAACCAACTGTTTTGGGGGGTCAAAACCCTCATTGAGGGGTTTGGGGGTATGCTGATGTGGAGTGCACAAGGTATATATTTATAGGCTTCACTGTGGGTACAAGTATATGAGGGCTGAAGAGTACATTTGTAGTACGTATACACAGGCTTAATTCACTGAGGGTACCAGTATGATAGAGCCTTGGGAACAAATCCATTACATGTTTGTAACATTTTAGTGCAATCTCATCCAACAGGGCCTAATTAAAGTGATACATCTTCACAAGGATGCAGCTCTCGATACATCAGTCGAGCGTTACACACATCTGCTCACCTGTAACGAGCCAATCAGCCCACCTGTATGCCGTTATCCACTACTACAACAGTACTTGTACAAATTTTTTGTATTTTGTGTACCGGTAATATGCATCTGCCCACCTGCTAGACATAACGACATGATTTACAACTACTGTCACACATTACAGTTTCAAAGCTGTATTATGCATACATTTATTTTTCCTGACTTGTGTTACATGTGTAAAAACTATTCCTGTTCAAATTATGTCAACAAACTTTTGAAATCTAATTCCCCTAACAAAGAGTCTGTACAGTAAAACCTGTCATATCTAATAACAGTGCTTTGTTTTGACACAAATGACACTACAGCAATATTTTATTAGACAGGATGTCATAATACCCAGGGGTCATACTAGACAAGTTTCACTGTACACGACCATTTGATGTATCATTGCATAAATCAACATCTGGACTCTGGAGAAAGTTCCTGTACAGGTGTAATGATACCAGGTACATACATGCTACCCAGGTAGCTGCCTAAAGGCCTTATAATGATCAGAGACATAATGAATTCACACCTGGTCATTTACACCTGTCCCTGTAGAAATAGGTTAAAAGTTCACACTAAGACAGGTACAGACTACAATGTACCTTTGTTGTAATAATACACCTGTATATTTGGCCATGTGACCATTGTAATCAAATCTACCTGTAAACATTGTGGGCATCTGTAAACATTGTACTACCAGTAACTAATGAAAATGACATTGCAGGTAAAACATACACATATAGCTGACCACAGATGTACTGTACCTACCCCAGACTCTGTGGCCAATGGGCATAAAATCCTCCATGGGCCGGGTACAGGCAAAAAGGGAGTATCTCTGCTTGGTGGGCATGTTTAGGTTCTGCAGGCTGCTGCCCAGTGGACCTAGGACCATGTGTATTGGGTTACTGACCAGTGGACCATGTGTACACACATCTATTTACAGATCCTGGTCAATATCATTGCCAGCCTAAGTTGCTAATTACAGGTAGTTAGGTGATTGGCTGGCCTAGGGTAGTATGTATACATCATGTAACACTGGGTATAAAGACACACCACCCAAGATCTGTGTATTACATCCCAGTCAGTCTCTCTCCAGGTATAGGTAGTGTGGTCAGTGGAAATGACTTAGCTGGGGCCCAAGGCCACAGGTCAGTCTGAACTAATGGTCAAGGATCACTTTAACTTATATAATGTTTAAAACACTTCACAATCAGGAAAGCTCCTCCTGGATGTACTGTAAGCCTTTAACTGTTGTGTAAATAGCTAGTTAACTGACCTGACGTAACCACAGTTCGACATTTATCAAACCTATCCTTGGCTTTCCTTGACCACCTCCCTCACTGTCTACTAGCCTTACTTGTCTTCTTCCAGTCCGGAGCTACACACAGTGTTTAAACAGTTCGAGAACAACAATGATGTAGGTCCAAGTAGACCTCTATGACAGCCAACTGTCACATAGAAATTTTTCAATAAACCAATATCACAAGAAATCACAAAATCTCACACAGCTTACAGATTGCCCTCCATCTGTGGCCAGGTTACACGACAACAATGGTAGAATGCTTAGGGCCTGATGACAATGGACATCCAGTTGGTACTGAAAGTACCACACAATGGTAGGAAAACAAACTGGCCCTTAGAGACCCCTAAGATCCGTCCTAACAAATGTAGGGAGAGATGCAGTATAATGTCACTGCCTCCTAAAACCAGCCGAGATGTGAACGGAGACAGCTGTACAACCAGTATATATGGCTGCTTCTTGTGTAGATGTATCTAGATATGGAGCCCCCTGAGCTTCTAGTTCCTGATAGAGTCACACCAGGTCTTACTCTACCCAATCTTATACCAGGCTACCCTCACAGACCCAATGTTAGCATCTCACAGGGGTGTCCATATACTTCCTGCTGGGTGTTACATACATATTATCACAAGTCTGGTCGGTTATGGTTCTCATACACAATTTATCATTAGCCTCTAGCACCAGGGGCTATTACACAAATTAGCACTTGGTTCTAAGTTCAGGTGCTAATTACACAAATTAGTACTCGGTTCTAAGTGCAGATGCTAATACACAATTTAGCACTAAGTTCCAAGTTCAGGTGCTAATACACAAATAAGCACTTGGTTCTAAGTTCAGGTGCTAATACACAAATCAACACCATGCATTAGGCTCTATGTTCAGGGAACTACTCCTAAATCATAAATCCATCACATTCAGTCACTGTTTCCTTATATGCTTTATGAGAAATATTGCGATAACAATAACATTCATATGCAGTTACAATCCTTGGGAAATGTGGTATATCGTAAAGGCCCTTTGTCTAATACTAGAACAGATAAACAAGCTTGTCAGCTTTATGGTATAAAAAATTCATGCGTAAGTTGTCCAAGTGTGGAGTGCAGACTGCGTGTCAACGGGTTCTGTCATCATAGCTAATTCATTAATAAAGAAACAGTATTGTTGTATGGCCTTTTGAAGTCCGTGTGTAACATACCTACAACTTAGCGTGCCTAGATCTTTAATACACGAATGGCTAACTAAAGTCAAACTAAACACTGCTGTATTAATCCACAACTTCTTGCTTCCCTTTCTATTGTGAGAACTGTGTGTGGGGATTAGGCTAGGAATGTACACAGCTCCAATGATTTACACACTGTAGTACTACATACAGCCCTTGGTCGCTGCTGGTACAGTGTAGCTGATGAAGTAGGGCTTTCACAATGACAATTTCACACCCGACCTGAGTCACAGCTCTTCAGTAGCTCCAGGGGTAGTCAGGCGGGAGCATTAAATCTATAGACAGTCCCGGGGATAGAAGGTGTTAGCAGTGATGAGATCTTGGAGACACTCAGTGCATGTTTAGTCTGCAGTGAGTCTGTGAGGTCCACTGTTTGTGTTTACATGGGGGCCTGAGTTCAGCTTAGTTCAACAGCTGTAATTGTATACCTCCCTCCTCACATCGTCTGTCCCCTCAGCCTGAAGTAGTACAAATTCTACCACAGAAATGTCCCTCACCACCGAGATATTCTACACGACAACAAATGTATTCTCTCCGATAGTTCTACAAGCATGTTCTTCCACAAGAAACAATTTTACAAATATTGGGGTCCAAATGCTGTATACCAGATCATATAACAGCCTGCACGTGCAGATAGTGCATTCTCACATGAACGGGACCATCTGGTAGAAATCTATATCCCTGCTTAATAGTCTTTATCTTCTTCAAAAAGTCTCTGAAACAGATTCCAGACTGACATGCCTCCAATCTGTGAGATTGTAGTAGATACCAGATGACAAAGTTTGGCTACATGATGGAGAGTCAAGCTGTCAGTCCAGACACTTCCCCATGTCCAGAATCTCATCCATCATCTACAAATCACCAGCTCCTCCAATTATCACCAGGTTTTTTCCCCACAGGGCATGTCCCTGTGATAAACCTGTTTACAAACACCAGGGATGGAGCAGGAGAAACTGGATACTCTGTTGTAGACTATTTGTTTACACAGTCAGAATCTCAGCTCTGCACCAGTGTACAGTTACTGAGGAAAGACTTCCCCAATGAGAAATTTCAATTACGGTTTGTTGACTATGTCCAATCCATTCACGTGTTAATTACGGGTTAGATGATCACCTCTCCAGTAGACTAGTCGTGTATGACGGATAGAGTTGGATGAGTAAGTCCAGGATTAGAATGTTGTGACGAAGCGATTATGCTGTATGATCTAGGGTGGGGCTGGTGTGTAAACAGTAGGATTGGACATCAGTTAGAATCAAAACAATGCCAAGTAGCACTATTGATTTTGTGGCAGACTAAAAGACCAGTTGTGTGTGAATCTGTCCAATTCCATCAATAAATGTCTCCACCACAGAACCAGAGGTCACATGTGTCCTTCGGAAATCTCATGTGGGCAGATCTAGAAACACTCATTTTTATTAGTTATAAAAAGTAAAGTTATAAAAATCCTAAACTTGTTACAATAGGTCTTTATCTCAGACTAAAAGCCACCATCCGTCGTCACACGATCCACCAACATCAGACTCCAAGACATCAGACTCCAAGCTTTCGGAAGACCCAGATTTTACAGGAAGCTGCAGAGAATATTACTGTCAGTCATTTAAGTACACATGCATCATAAAGATATCAGGAAATCACAACTTGTGCGCAAAAATCTTCCCTTATCAACAGTTTACAATAAATTGGTGAGATTAAGGGTCAAAACATCTCCAGTTTCTCATCTTTCAAAAGATTTGTGGAATCTTGAAGATACAGAAATATGTCCTTGTTAATGTCACTGTAAACATCTCGTGTATCAGTTTATATCACATATACTCCTTCCCATTTAAGAATCTGGTCCAAGCTCCTTTCAGACCTCACACGATCCTGATCGTCACACTGTTCTACCAAACGAGCTTTACCGGCCACAGGTCTTGGAATCGAAGCAGTTCTGGATATCATTCTTGGATACAACACTTGGTTCTCACACACATGCACACATACGTAGCTGTGCAAGGAGGATTGCGTACACCACCATTCAATGATCAATACTATATTTGCCTGTCTTCCCTGTAACTACAGAGCAGCCTTCCGCCTTCCTCTAGTCACCACCGGGCTGAAGCTTATTGACAAACCTAAGTGGGAATTAATCTCTCACCTCTATGGTGTAAATTCCTTTATAACAACCAATTAATGATATGAAAATGTGTGGCGATACACACCTGGATATAGAAAGTGTAACTTATGTCTTGTATACCCAGTATTGTGTTGTGTCAACTTCAATACGCCCCCGTATACATATACAAAGTATACAATAATACCCTTGTCTTCTACATTGAGATGTTATATTTCACCTTCACCCACCCTTCCCCGATATAAGGGGGTATAAAACAATAGCCATCAGATACACCAAGTGTTGTGTGTAGTGGGGTAATGCTGTCCTTGGTCAACCATGCAGGGTTAAAAGGAGATTAGAAAATATCAGCATTTGTATCAAATACCAACTAAGGAAAATCTAACTATTGTGTTTGTAAGTGAAAGCACTTCAAATTACATTCACAATTGCATGACCCTTCCAACCAAAACCATTACTATAATCACCATAGTGGAAATTATATAAATCAATATATTGCAATCAAAATTCTAGGATTTTATGCTTGAATGCTCATGACTGCATTGTTCAGTTTATAAACTTAATTATTTTTGATAATTCAGGCCTATTGATAAAATAGCTTCTGGGACATCCTGCCTACTGGCACAGAACAGTTGGCCCAGGACAGCTACTTGAGGGGATTTCTTTGTATAAACACTTCGGTGATGATGACAACTATAAAGATGACATGGTCTCCATGGACACCAAATTGATGCTGATGTATCGAGGAATTGTCCAATAGACATCCATCATTTGTCATTAAGGAGAGGGAGGCTAGAAGATAGTGTGGACTAGACAATGAACCTCAAGTCTGCCCATATATTACACACACAGACACACAATGGAGGAGCTCATTAATTTACATTCCACTAACATCATCAGCGTAAAACTGCTCAGCATGTTCCTCCGGGTGGAATGCAAGCTATTACTGGGTCAGCCATCACCCATACTCCAATCTTAGCCCTTAGTATGCATGGCATAAATTCAAGAAGGCACAAATTTCATGAACATTTCTGAAGGGGAATGTATAAAAGAACAAAATATTAATTTAATGAGAAGTGTTTAATTTTTCCCTTATTCAAGACATGGTCAATTTCATTAACCCTTTGACCAGTAGACCATAATGGATTCATCCATATCAATGCATGGTAGAGTCTACTAAAGTTTCATAGGGGTGAAAAGGCTAAAATGATATTTCATATTTTTATCACTGTATCTCGTTATAACAATATGTGATGAATATTATAATTGAACATTCAACTCTATCTTTGTTACATTTTTGTCAGATCCTCCATTAAATATCCTGGGAGATGAGCTGGCTTTCGGTAACACCCCAGCACTTAAAGGAGATGCAGCGATAAAGTTTATCATTTACATCATGCTACACAAAACGTGAATGAACATACACCAAACTAATAATGATCAGTTCCTGCCGAGATCTTGGAACTCCACGCCAGTTTTAAAACTGCCGTTTCCTTAATGCTTCCATTAAAAGACGGAGTCTGTGTTCCAAAATAACTAAATGACTCAAAACCCTGATCACGAAGCAGAAAATAATTGGTAACATCATATGTGCAGATTTTATCAAGTAAATATAAAACTAGGACCCGAAACTGTTGAAACGGATACACATTTGCAGTGCTGAATCACCTAGAGCGTACCTGCTGCCGCTATCTAATGATGCTGAGTGAAGCTACAGAGGCTGTGCTCTTATCACCTCCACTGATGATAAGCGGGGATAGACAGGGTTATGCAGTTTGCTGTGGACATGAAACACTATGTTTTACTTGTATCCTCACACCTATGAAGTGTGTGAAGCAGACAGTCCTATGATACACCCCTACAGTTGCTACCAGTGAGTCACACTTCAAACTTATTTAAAACCTACATATCCATATCAAATCAACCCACCTAAACAAGAGGTTCAAAGGGCCTGTTCAATTCCATTTTCAATGCGAAAAGTTTTTTATAACCATCCTTAGCTTTCGCATTTACAGAAAAAAAATTAACATGGAAATTTTGGCATGTCATAAAGAACCTTTTTGTAGCCAGCATCAGCTTGGAAGAAAAGGTTGCACTAGAAATACTAGGGGACAGCTAACTACTTTGTATTCACCAGGTGAGGTGACAGGTAAAAACCTTGTATAAATACACCAGGTGGGGTTACAAGGTAAAATCGTCCAGATGTATATGTCCAGACACTGTTATTGCCGTGTCATTTCTGGGTGGTCTATGTTACATTTTGTTACACCTGATTGGCTGGCACACCTTGGTGCACCAAGTCATGTGAGGATGCAGTTTTGTGACTAATTTTGTCAGCATATCTTCCAGAGCATGACAGTAATATGAGAAAATCGCTTCAGCAGCCAACCTATGACCTTCACCCTCTTTGGTAACTTTGATCTGCAGCAAATTACAATTTAATTAAATATGACAGAGCAATCTAAGTACATCTACCAGAACACACACACACAAGGTTGGGTTGTATCCTTTTATTCTACCAGCACAATCAGCTACTTGTGATCTAAAACATGCAAACCAGTGTGCAGTATATTGGTACTGTAAACAATATTACATATATACAATATATTTTGATACATACAGATTCTCCTGTACAGCAGTGAAAGGCCTCGAGAATCAATCTTCTTGCGATTTTTTTATTTTTGTATATATATATACATGTATATATTATTTCATTAACATTAGACCAGACTACAAGGAACTGACAGAAATGTTCACATTGTCAAGACGGAGCTATATATATAAATAAAGATAGTCCTTAATCACAATATACCGATATAAATTGATATGCCAATATGCTGCAGACTGATATCAAGTTTGGCAGGCCAAATTGCATTAATTTGTTTTACAAACTTTATTGCAAATTTTTACATGAATAATTAATCTCTAAAGAATGCCAGATATTTCTAATGAAGAACTTCAACTCATGAAACAGCAGTTTTTATCTGTGTCACACCAGTGTCATTGTTCTCCCCGAAGACAAAGAAAACCAGGACCAATTTACAGCTGATGTAGGGCTGTCACTCCCATCACCTCTCCCGCCCCTTCTTCCTAGGATAACCCTGGATTTCTCTGTACCAGTCTCCCTTGGCTAACCATAAACCCTCTTCCCCTATATCTCATAGCCAAAACTGATGAGGAGTTGTGTCCCACACTTAGAAATCAATACCCTGACAGGGTATTAATAACTCGGCCATAATGGAGAAACTTCCCTGGTCATAGAGGGCACCACCTTCAAATCAGTACGAAGGTCAGCAAGGTTATATTACAAAAAAAAAATAGTAAATATTTTTTAAAAGTTAGAAAACCATGAATCCTCAATATGCATACACTGCAATGTCAGCATGAGAAAGGTGCAATATAACTTTCTCCAGACATGTAACAAAAGGTTTGTTCACCACAACGCTTCCACGTGGGTAATAAATATACCCAATGAACCGACAAATTAAATATCTGATTTCACTCACTGCAGTCAGCTGATGTGTGAGGCATTGAAAACCTGAATCATTGTTTACCATCATGATACGTTTAAATCCAGAGGCTATCCCATCTACTTATGCATGTTTACAGTGCACAGCTACCGCGGGTTAAAAAAGCAAATAAATCTGTACAGGTAGCTTAAGAAAGTGAAACAATCTCATAACACAGGTGCACACAACCAGCTAAGCCACTAACATTTGAGGAATCAATTTATTTCCCTGTATGGATTGAAATGAGTAATCAGATTTTTTTTATTTTCTTACTCTAACACAGTCTGTTCAGTAATAGCCCCAGTTGGCTGTTTCCAGCAATACACCTATTTAGGACAGTCACAGGACACTGACAAGTAGGCAAAGTGGACAGTCTATTGATGTCCACTGGTGGTCAGTGTTATTGCTGACCAGAGGTTGTTTATGGGTCAGTTAGCACCCTCTAAGTGATAGAGTGGCTTAACACTTGGACATCTTTATGGTCAGTTGGCCATTATTCAATTATCACTCTTGTCTGTCCCTCTAGTGACCTTGTGACCTGTGACCCTAACTCATGACCCTTGACTTGTGACCCCTAACTTGTGATCCCAAATTGAGATGATGACTCAGAACAAGGTGAACATGTTCTACCTTACATTATTAGCTTTGGGAACGACCCCCAAGGATACTTACAAAGAGCATCATAACAGTGTTACAAAGCTATAGTTCAGTTACACTTTTTTGTACAAGTTTTATTTTACATAGAAAAGTCCTAATTGTCAAAAAATATGTTTTCTGTGGCAATCCTTTCATGCATCAATCATTAATGTTGTGGCCAGTTGAAGGTTACCTATTTACTTTGAAAATGATAGAATCATCAGATTGTTTTCTTATGTGAGTATAAAGGTACTTTTGATGTGTTATTGCATTGCAGTTATGAAGTTTTACATATTAGATTTAATCCTATAGTACATTATATATCCAGGAAAAAACAAAGAACAAAAATCCCAAAATCAAAATGCTTTTAACTTTTTTTATATTTTAAATTCAACACCTGTAAGGTTATGATACTTTTGATTCAGCTATATAATTACACAGGTTCTCTGGGTGGTCTAGCCATTTCACCTCCCAGTCACACAAAGCAACCTCTGACCAATCTGTATAGAATGTACCCATCTTCTTTATAACACAATTTCTGTTGATCACCATGCTTTGGCCTAGATGCTCAATGTATCGTCAGCTTAATGATGATTTAATATAAATGTTTCATCATGTTTATTTTTTGAAAAATATATTGAAATTCACACCTAAAACTACATAATATTTCAAACTTACCATTGGAATACAGAAAATGCAAAGTAATTATGTGTAAATCTCCCAATATTTCTCATAGAATGCATCTATATAATTTGCATAAAGTATCTGTTAAGCTAATTAGGCTTAAAAAACAAGCTTACATGTCATATTAATGGGGGGAAAACAAGGACAATACATGTACATGTATATGTATATAAATATGGCATGTCAGTGATCTGTTACAGTGTTATATATAAAACCATTACACTGTATCTAATGAAGAAATACGATCCCTCAGATGTGGTTCTCCCTTATCTCTCCCAGGTGTCAGGCCTCTGAGACACTAACCTTCCACCTTAGACAGCTGTTCAGATATAACAGACTTATCTCCCCTTGTCCACTGTGGGCTATGATGTTATACAGGACTGATCAGGATGCAGGAACTTGAAGCGGGACTGAATCAGACCCCAGGGATGAGCTGATAAGATAATAGTGCCGGAAGAACGAGAACATTTCCTTCGAGAGATTTTATCTATTTCAGCCTCCAACAAATCTTTTTACTGTTAATAAACATCATATAAACACGAGTCACCACATAAATTTATAACTCCCACAAAGATGTAAAAATAGTATCACAGGAAACTACAACCACAACTCCCGCAAGTACGTATAAACTTTGTACCATAACCTACGATTACAACTCCCACAAGTTTCTATAAACTTAGTACCATAACCTACGATAATCTCACTATTTTTGACCAAATCTCTCTAAAACAATTCACTGATCTCACTATTTTGCAATGGAAGGTTATGGCATGTATGATGTAGGACAGATATATATAAACAAGATTCCAATATATAAAACAGACAAAGTATACATAGTTCTAGCAAAGGCACTCATGTTTCTAAATCTTTTTATGTCAAATTTTCCTCAATTATTTTTTCCCCTGAAAAATAACTGAAGTTGAAACATATCAAATTAGGCTGAACAGTGAAGAAATAATTAAGGAAAATTACTGTATCTCATGTTTTCAAGATTTGGTGAACTCATATACAGGCAAACCTTAATTTGTGATTTAATAAGCCATTGGTTCTGGAAAAACGTTTGAGTGTGTGACCTTTATATCAAGGTTAACCTGACACATGACCTTTTATTACACTCTGCTTTATGTAAGTTTTAGGCTACTTTCTCACGGAGGCCAGGTGAATCGAGGACACAAAACCGTCATGTCAGGCTCACATATATAGAGTTTCATCACATGACTTTGTACGTCTTTCTATGGAATTTTGACATAACATCTATGAAGAAGTAAGAAGAATTACTGCCAGTCTAAGTAACTGATTCAAGGGAGACAACTCAAATACAACTACCGTACCACTGTAATCCAATCCAAGGGAAATAACTCTGTCATTCTTAACAAGCATTTGTTTTGTTAACATTTCAGATTTTGACATTTTTTGTTGTTCCTAAACTGTCTTTATATAAAATGATTTTGTTGGAAAGTTGTTCAATCAGTAAATACTACAATAGATGTTGCTGAGAATTCGTCTCGGTTGGTGTTTTCATCTTGCTAGGTGTTCAAATCAAATCAATGAGGCTGTATCGGAGATTCAGGAGAGACGTGTGCCTTAATCAAGTCTACAAGCAGGCCAAGAGACGTGTCTGAGTGGATGTCACAATGGCCGTCCTCCCGATACCCAGCCTCAGACATCTAAATGATGCCTAAGTGTACAGTATCTGCCCATCTACGACAGGGGTGATGTAACTATATACATATACCTCCCATTAAAGTCTGGCCTGAAATCTATCTGAAAATGTCTTTGACATTTCAATATACCTGTCTGCCCTTTATAGGCAATATTTTTTTTTTATACAAAGTGTAAGTTCAAGGAGAATAAAATGTACATCAGATACACAGTATACATGTATCTAACTGTAACAATCTAACACACAGATACACAGATTCATTTGTACTATATAAATATATATATATACAGGATTAATATAAACATAATATGTACAGGACATCTTTTGACAGCTCAATATAAAGATATATAATTGTAACTTTAAAGTTCATTTGCTCAATTCTTTATTTAAAGCAATATTGCTGTGGTTGATTTTTTTCATATGCAAGTTAATGTACAGATCAATGTACTTTCATACAATGTCTGACTGTTGACAATTAAACCTTGTTTTTCTTAGTTTAGAGATCATGTTGAGTTGAGTGTGTTTGTTTACATCTCTGCCCCTGTGTAATGCACACCACTCTTACCAATTACACAGACTCACTGTATACATGTTCTGTCAGCTCCAATTAGGTCTGACCTCCACACAATTAGGCAGGACCCAGAGAATCAGGTCAAATACACCTCACCACTCCTCTCTGACACAACAGTTCACACATAGCTCAGTCATGACAAGGTCAATAACACATTTCACTCTCTAATCTGGTTATGGAAAATAAATAACCTATTTTAATGGCATGCAACAAGAATTGTGATAAATAATCAATGAAATCAGTTCCATTGCTTACATCTAGCAATGCAGTCCTTTAGGGTCTATTAAATCAGGATCCTGTGTTCCTAAATTAGGGTCTATTAAATCAGGATCCTGTGTTCCTGGTGTACACTGTGCAGCTCCAACCATACAGCTATCCTAGCTGCTCTCTACAAATATATCAGCTTCAACCATTTTGCTAATCCTTTCCACTTTCCAACTGTTGTCTAAGTCCCATCTTTTCCAACCATAGTGCTCACCCATTTCCATTTCTGATCCATCTCTTCAATCCTTTTAACTATTCATCACTACCTTCACTCTTCAGTCCTATTAGCTATAGCCATTGTGTAAACCCTTCTCTACTTTTATCTCATCTTCACATCCATTCATCTTAACCCTCCCCTCTCCACCTCTCCCGTCAAACCTCTTCCCATCTTCTCTCCCCTACTTCCCTTTCCCCACATAAACCAAACCTTCTATATGTTGATCGCCACCTAGACAGCCCCCGTCTCTAGAATATTGAATTACCGTATTTTCCGGCGTATAAACCGCACCTTTTTTCCGTTTTTTCCCCCGTTTTTTGGGCCCCGCGGTTTATACAACGGTGCGGTTTATACGTGGATGAAACCATCAGAAATAAGAATATCAGCAAAAATTTCTGTATGATCTTCCGTTTTGAAAAGTCGGGTTGTCAGTGTTACGCACGGCATATTCCGTTTCTCGGTCTGTAGGTTTTGATCGGTGCTATACC
>JAUMHH010171069.1:0-16188 GCA_032359455.1 Chlamys rubida | reverse complement strand
TTAACTAAATTAAATCAAAAATAACAGAATCCATTACTTAGCCACCGCTGGAGAGAATTTATATAGGCTTTGCCTGTTATTCCATCCATTTGACTTGTACCAACTTGTGTCAATAAAATTTGTTGAAATGAAATGAAATGAAAGCAGTCTGTTAATAGTGACCACATAGGTTTATATAACCATTTGACATACTGTTATCGCGTGATTATCAAATAACATGAAATTATCAGTTATACGACACGTTACAATCTTTTCTTAGTCGGCCGGTAACTCATAGAGGACGAAACAGCTGTATGGAGCAGTTAAATTCGTTACTATACAGGTGCAATAACATGTGTGCCTTTCACGTTAGTCTTTAGAGATGGAACTCACAACTGAATGAGGTGCAGTACTGATTGTATGTCACGCCTATGTGTGTATGTAATTGAACTACTCAAACATTAAAGAGGAACATGTTTTATTCAATTTATAGTGGTACCGTACCATATTTCAAGATCAAATCGTCCTTCCGCACCAAATTTGTATGTATCCATATGACCATTTTGCCAACGAACCTGAAAGTGTACAAACTCATTCAATCATGTTGCTATACACTCAGCTATATGCGAATCTCATTATCTCAAATTAACATAAGTTTCCATATATATCTAATAGAATTTGAAATATTCTATTAAGCTTGATGTGTTCATAAGCTAGATAACATAACAACGTAATAAACACAACGATATTTGGCTGCAATAATCAATTATAAGTAATTTGTCTATACACAGCATTATACATTTATTGTGGATAAGACAGAGCCTTTTATGTTTCCACTGACACAACATTTCATGATGATTATGTCGAGACACATACTATCGAAAACAGTATTAATGTCACTGCTACACGATAACAGCTTATGGAACGAAAGGTGTAGTTAACATTGACGCATTAAAAGTGGTTAGGCTACAGCACTTACCCCAACATTGCCATTTTCTTTCACTTGAAACACAGTCCCGATGCTGCCTTGCCCGCCATCCTGGTCACCGTGAGTCCAGTCAGTACCTTTTACAACAAGTCAACCACATCACCGAAAACGAAAACCAATAATGGTATTCATGAATTAATTCATTAATACTTCAACAAAATAACGTTACCAATGTTACAGCAAACTAATAATCCAAAAACAGGTGCGTCCTTTCTCATCAACGATGTATAGCGTTTAAGTAGTGCCTACCTCGTTTGACCTGATAGCCAACAGCTATCAAGTGGTCCCCAAAGATCTGTCGAGGTTCATCAACCTCCTTCACGTCGTAGCAGCCGGGCTGGTAGTGATACCGATTCTTCATGCCATTGTCCCACTCAATCCATATCATTCCTTTAATGATATTTACAAAACTGAAAGGTTGGAGTTCATAAAATAATACGAACATAGGAAAATCTAAGTGACGACATTGACGAAATTTGATCGTCAAAAATATAAATATTTCAAAAAAGACGTAAATTTCAAGTAAATACCTACTGTTCATATGATAGTCACAGCATCTATAATTTTTTTGACAACATATGTAATCAGGGTTCTTGCATTGACAGAAACCTGGTTAGGTTCAGATATCGATGACCAGGTATTAGCTGAGATAATACCAACATACTATGAATTCCTCCACAATGCTAGACTCGGCAGACATTGTGGTGGGGTGGCTGTTCTGTTTAAGAAAGGCCTAAGTGTGAGACATCTCTCTCCCAGCCATGATGATGTGTACACACACTTTAAGCACATGACTTGCTCTGTCATTGCTGATGATAAACAATTTAGATTTTGTATAATTTCCTGGACTCTGTATGCTTTCCGAAATACAGCGGGTTTTGAATGAGTGGCCTACCTGTTTAGATGATCTTGTTGAAGTATACACATCTGGTATAGAAGTCCTTAAAGAGAAACACGCACCTCTTCAGACTAGGGTGATAACTGAGACCGAATGTCCCGTGGTATAATGAAAATCTCCGCGTAGGAAAACAGAACCGCAGAAAGCCAGAGAGACGGTGACGAAGGACCAAATTAACCGTTCACCAACAGATTTATAGGGAACGATGTCGACTAGTTGGTTCACTTCTCAGTCAATCAAAGAAAGAGTATTATTTAGAAAATATCGAAGAATGTGGTTAGGGCCAAAGGCAGCTTCTTAGACTCACCAAGAACCTAATGGGCCAGAAAGGTGAAATGGCCTGCCAAGCTGTAATTCTGAAAAAGACTTGTCAAACATGCTCAGTGTTTACTTTCTGAATCAAATAAGCACGATCAGGAAAAATATTGGCGAAGTGAACTCTACTGCTGACAATGATATCTCTGTCATGATTGCTGACATTAAATTTGATGGGGAACCTTTGACAAAGCTCTCACCAACAACCCAGGACGAGTTGCGCAATATCATCATGACCTTGCAATCGAAGTCCTGTGAGTTTTTTTGGTCCACTTCCTACAGACCTATTATAGGAATGTCTTGAAGCACAGCTTCCTTTGATTACCTAAATCATCAACAAATATTTGGCTGAGTCAAAGGTTCCATTGTGTTTCAAGAAGGCACATGTTAGACCATTGTTGAAGATTCCTGGAACGGACAAGGGGGAGTTGAATAACTACCGCCCAGTATCAAATCGACCTTTTCTGTCAAAGATCTTGGGGAAGGTTGTGTCCCGGCGTTAAGAGAATCATCTCTATGCAAACAGTATCCATGACAACCTGCAATCGGTTTACCGCATGGGATACTACTGAAACGGCCCTCCTGCGTGAACATATTGACATAGCTGCTGTATTGGAAAACAAGTGCAGAGCGGTGCTTGTCATGCTCGACTTATTCAGCTGCATTACAAACATCTGGAGTACTCCTATAGAATGACTGATGACGCACTAGGCTGGATACAGTCATATCTGAGTGAACGACGACAGTGTGTTGCCATCGGATCTACCACCTCACATGACAAAATACTAGATTTTGGGGTTCCTCAAAGTCGGTGTTAGGACCACAAAAGCATTGCCTATAATCAAAACCGTTCGGAGAGATTTGTCGTAGCAATCATTGTTATGCTGATGGCACACCAATCCACATAGTCATTAAACCACAGGACAGATGGGATACCATTTCAGAAAATATGGAAGCTTGTCTGACAGACATCAGTGCCTGGATGAACGCCAACATGCTAAATCTTAATCAGGAAAAGATGGAACTAATCGTCTTTTCCTCACATTGTCAGCAAACAATGACTCTCCAGCTCAATGTTGGTACCAGAAGTATTAAGACTGTCCCAGCTGTTAAAAGTCTAGCGGTATACTTTGATAGTTCACTGAACATGGAAAAACAAGGGAACGCTATTGCCAAATCCTGTTACTATCATATCAGGAACATCTGCTGTATCCGGAGTTTACAAATGCAGATGCATGAAAGGTTTTGGTGCATTCACTTGTTACCTCTCAGTTGGATTATGGAAATGCCCTGCTCTGTTGTATATCTGCAGAGGGTCCAGAATACTGCAGCACATCTGGTTACTGGTACTCGAAAGAGAAAGCACATCACACCTGTGCTATATTCATTGCACTGGTTACCTGTACGATACAGGTCGCAGTACAAAAGTATAGTGTACACATACAAGGCACTGAATGGAACAGCTCCCCAGTACCTACAGGAGCTTGTTAACCTGTATCAGCCGTCACGATCACTGCGGTCGGAGTCAGAATCATTGTTGTGTGTCTCAAAAACCTATGGAAACCGGTACTTTAGGAGGGTTTCGGCCACGTTGTGGAATAGCTGACCATCTGCTATTAGAAAGTCAAATACCCTGGCCAAATTCAAGAAGACCCACCTCTTCACGTCTGCATTTTAGACTCTTTGCACAGACGTCATGTACATCCCACCCATTATTTATTCATTTATATGCACATTGAGATGATTATCTCCTTGCTTAATGTATAATGGTGATTGTTTGCCTTTTTTGTTCATCAATTATAACTAATACTATTATCCATATGTTATAAAACGCGTTAGAGTAATCTTACAAATTATATAGTGCGCTTTATAAGTGTTGTATATTATGATTTATTTTTATCAAATTCATATACAGCGAGGAATAAATAAAAACTGTTACCTACAACCTTGAGGATCATAGGGGAACACTTTTGACTATTTACCGACAGGGCATAAATCAAATACATATACCTACTCTTTCTGTGGAAAATAATCCGGGGTTGACAATACCTACTTATAAGCTGACATATATACCGTTCTTCTGATGCCCGATGACAGTTCCTGGTCCCTCTGTGTCCTGGTTTGCCCACTTCCAAGTCGACCCGCGGCGCACGCGCTTCCCTATCGGGGGCATATTTGGGTCGTGTTCCTGATGCATTGGTGGTTCTAATCCCATTGTGGAAGATTCTCTGTGTCTCAGGTACTCGATGTAATCAACGATGTCCTCCTAATGAAAAGTACATTCAGTTTAAAAACAAGTCCTGTTATGTATTTATATAATAGTAATGTACAGTCGTACTCAGTTCAGTAACTATCTGTTCAATCTAATGGGAACACAAATAAATCCTCTCGTCGATTTATCAATCAAATATCACAATCTGGACTAGGGTGTTCAAATCCAGATTATTGAAAACGTTAGATTATTGCCAAATAACCAAACATGACCCTGATATTTTCAAAACATATTAAGCTATTTGACGACGTAGACATTGAAGTAGAAAAGTATGTAGCAGCTCTACGGACCCGTCCACCAATTAGAATTATACTTTGAATCCGTATTTATCGAACTAAGCTAAAACTCAGATAGGCCAATCTTTTTTAAGATTATCAACACATGGGTGAAGTTAGAAAGCAAAACTGCCAGAATTTGAATAATCTTCGCTAAAGGATTGTGTGGGTGAACAACGTGATATGTATAGAGCAGGAGCGTCTCTCAAATGCATCGGAAACTGAAAAATCTTCGAGGTTATCACTCAAGCTCAATCATCACATCAATCGTTCAAGTTCTGAATGATTGAGCTCCGATATCTGACATCAGAACACTGACAGGACCCTAAAAATGATTTAGCACAATGACAGAACCCTCTGATCTATTTCAAAACAATAGCAGGACAATGACACCTGTGTATGATTACATTACAAGTACCCGGATGTTGCACCTAGTGGTTGATACACTTCTGACACTCACCGCATCCTTCTAGACAGAGAAACTATATACTGAACTAGTACTGATACTCACCGCATCCTTCTAGACAGAGAAACTATATATTGAACTAGTACTGATACTCACCGCATCCTTCTAGACAGAGACACTATATATTGTACTAGTACTGATACTCACCGCATCCTTCTAGACAGAGAAACTATATACTGAACTAGTTCTGATACTCACCGCATCCTGATTGACGGAGGAACCATACATCGAACCAGCGGTGAGTATTTCTAGCATCCGTTCCCTGTTATTTCCTTTCAGCCCTTCAAACATCTCTATAGCAGAAACCTGTATGACGAAATAAACGTAACATGTATCACATAGTTCACATCTACGATAGACTTTCAAATACTAAATAATAGTGATATGGAATGATATGGATATATTACATATGTACATGTTAGAGATATTTTGTATTGTATTGTAAATCTCTTGAACATTGTACACCCATGAAGTATATACAGAGCAAAGTGAATAACTCACCTCAATTCTAAAAAAAAAGTAACAAAATTAATACTTAATATCAGCTATAAAATGGTTTTTATGAAACACCGCTTCGGTTAATTTGATATGTCACAAGCACAAACTAACTCAAACGAATAAAGATCATAACCAATCGTTATTGATTATCTTCTGACTATCACATAACTTCCCTATTTACAGTGTCAGTAAACCTATTACATTCATTTTCATATGAACAAGTTTAATAGCACATGTCAGAGCTATGATTGGCTGTAAATTTCAGTTGCGACGTATCAACTAGAACAACGTCATGTCATCAGAATTCTAATTCCATGGTGGCGTCACAAAAGTCAAAATATCGGATCTTTAGAATTTCAAGTAAGCTTGACAAAACTGTTTTCACGAACACTTGAAACTAATTCTGGTGATGTAATAACCATAATATTATGTTTGTTTCCATTTCATATGATATTTATGAACGAATGAAAATATAATTTTATTAAACCTCTCACTCAATTAAGATCCACACTTTATTTCATATCCTTGAAGTCGTATACTGTGTACAATCTCCACTACAACAATGTTTGATATGATAAATAGTAATAGCACACATTGGGAAGTTACAAGCATCAACACAACTTCATTATCATCACGATACGGGAAACTATGATAGTGTCGCAATTATAAGTATTCCATAAAAGTGTTATATATAGCTTATTACGTGTTGCAGGGCCTGGACATATGATAATCAGAATCTCAAGTTACAAGTAGCGTTCCAATAATAATCATCTGATTATAATATTTTGTGTGTAATTACCTCAGCCTGGGTCATTTTAACAATCTCAAGTTACAAGTAGCGTTCCAATAATAATAATCATCTGGTTATAATATTTTGTGTGTAATTACCTCAGCCTGGGTCATTTTAACAAGTCTGTGGACATCACTGGTCAAGTAAATCCTTCCTTTCGTCTTTTTACAAATGTCCTCGAGGTAGACCTTAAAATACAGCAATCGTTTAACAAACCTTAGAACTGCACAACTTGTTCGAGTGCAAATCGTGAACTTCCTTCAATAAAAGTGTTTTCCATGATAAAACTATCAGTGGCACTGAAATTGATATGTTTTACATAATCGTCTGAATAAATAATTGATAATTCGTTTAATTACTGTACTTGTCGTTCCGTCAGTAAACTTGATACGAGTAGCCGCGAACAGTTACCATTTTAGCGTCCCCAACAGGTACACAAAACACGCGGTTTCCTCGAGTGGCGTGGTCAGTCAGGACTGGCAGCAGAAGAAGGCGTACCTTTAATTGAACAAAAAACAAACGATGGTTGTCAAATTAACCACACCAATATTATCATTACTGTGTATTACAGATATCTTATATGACAGTTTTTGTTGGGCTGTAATAGAAACAAGTGGTAATTGTAATGGTGGAGATTACTCGCGTTTTGACTGGGACACAACATGTATGTGACAGTATATAATAGGACACTGCGGCCATGCGTGATCGCCGACCGAAAAATAGAATTTTACTTAACCTTTACACATTCCCATCAAAGATTAATGTAATATTTAATTTGTACACGGTGTTAAAAATCAACTAAGAATACTAACTTGGTACATATATAACTGGTAACGGGACTGTATATATGTCCATCAAACTACTCTATAACCGTAAATGCCTCCACCAATCGGTGGTCATGAGTGCAACACTGAACATTGAAAATTGATTACATCTCCTCTGCAAGTCCCTCTATAAACATTAACAAAAGCAAGTGCGTCCATAGAGCTATAAACGCAATTTGATCAACGTCTTCGAAGCTTTTCCACTCGCCTCGATTTACATGAACCAAGCGTTAGAATATAACATTTTGGTGAGGTTAGGCTGTCCCAGGTATCTTGTTTGCGCTGACGACACAATAAATTCAATATCGAAAATATAAGGGAATATAAACATTAAGGCCAATAATCACTTAATATTAAGGCCGTTAATGTAAAGCTTGAACAGCATATTTACAATCCGTCACCCTTAATTGGTGGAGGTAAGGCCAAACAAGATTACTTTGTTTTATTTCGTTTGGCAATGTCTGTCTTATTGCTTTTATCTCTTTTACATACATGCGAAGTCATTAGGGCGTTTTCCGACTTCTCCTCGGTGGTCGATCTGTCTAGTGTAGCGTGTCCGTCACTAATCAGGATAATCCTGGGAGCGAGTGGCACGTTTTTTACGGTCGTCATACCGGATGCTGAAATAGGAATCACGCATTACAAATAGCATACATATAATCAATATATGAATAAAGCCATTCAAGTAGTATCTACCAAAAATAGCGATGGAATAAAAGGAAAATCGTAGTACAGACATGCCAGTTAAAAACATAATGTTTCCGTCTTCAGTCATTATCGCAGCCATTTGTTATATGTTAGGTAAACATTGATAACCTAACCAACGACGTATTGTCTAAACCACTAGGAGACTGCAGCGTCACTATATGTCACTGTTTCTTGTGATAAGTGCAACGGACGACTTTTATTAAAACCTATTTTTCATGATTAATCAACCTGCTGAAAAGCTATGCTAAGCTCCTAAAATTCTGAGGGAAACATTACTAAAAGTAACAATCCGAACAAACCAGGATAAAATGAAAATTTGTACCTGATCAGGAAATAATATTATCAATTGTCACAAAACAATGCTATTGGAAGGTCGGCTTGGCATTTAGACCAGGACAGCTACATGTTACATAACGCAAGCATCTTTCAATATTGATTTGTATTAAGACTGTTGTTTAATGAATGTATGTCGACAAAACATTATTTCTCAAACTGCCATAAAACACATCGTTCACTGTTTTCGTAGTAAATCGTATTAACCAAAGTGAAAAAGAAACACACATTTGGCTGTTAACAAATATTAGATATTTAAAGGTGAAAATGTACCAGTGTCATACAAATGTATATTGAATGTCAAGACAAGATTATTTTTCTCTTGGAAATTGCAAAAACAGGGATTAAACTATAGTGTTGTGTGCTGTTTTATGCTGTAAAGATTAAATTTAATTAAACAGCTTTTCCAGTGATCAGTTATCAAATATAACAAGACTGTATTAACCATAATATTTAAAGAACACCTGGTCCAAGTTTTAGATTGACTTCATACCATTTGATCAGACCTGCATTACAATCCGGGTTCTACAACTTTTAAAAATGACGACAAATGTCTATCTTAAAATTAGAGTTTTAGCGGACACAAAGTGGGACAAATAAAAACATACATGTAAATGTCATTCTTAAAATATCGTACAGTATTGACGTAAATAATGAATCATTACTAACATAACAATATATTTACATTCGTTCTGCCATCCTTCCATTGCAATGCACTAAGAAGGCAAATGTTTGTATGAGTTACATTTGCTATTGTAACGTCATCAATCTCTATTGTGACATCATCAATTATATTGTTGCGAAGACTTAATTAAGTAAATGAAGCATAACTACTCTATCAAAATGTACACATAAATGATGAATAGTACAGAAAATACTGTTATGGTCATATAACACACGTTTTTATTGCTGACAAACTTACATAAAGCCGGCTTTATTAATTTTACCATCAATAGCAAAGTGTTATAGGACCATAACACCATTTGCTAAAACATGCATTGCTTAAAGTGTATTTGACATAAATAAATAATTAATCAAAAACTAATAATATAACTTAAATTGCACGCTTTATTTATTAAGTAGGTATATAAAAGTGCCAAGTTAATTAGCTGATCGATAAGTATTCTGCTATTCTTTCAATGATGTACACAATGTAACCCTGCGATATACTAAAGTATGTCTTACTCTTAGAGAAATTAGTATCTCTCATTCTTAGAGAAATGCAAAACTGCAACTCATAACAAATCACATTAATCAGGAGAAAATTATTATATCAATAGGGGTTAAGTTACTTTAAGAGCAAAACTAAACTTAGGAGCGGCAAAGTAAAACCAATGGATGTGTAGGGTTGATTTAAACAAATTAATGAATACAAACGAACCAGACATAACTCACCGTTTCCTAATAAAGCTGCAAGACCCATCACAATGCCGGCTGATAACGGACTCGGGCCTGCGGCTTTTAGTGTATCTGTAATTCAAATATGTATTAAAACTACGGTTTGTCTTTGTTCACGTTTACTTCATATTCTATATTTAAAACCTATTTGATATTCTTTTGGTCGCTATATCGAAGAACTATTTTATGTATCAACATTTTATACATTATCATGTTATGAAGCAAATGATATTTTACTGTTGATTTTCTTACCTAAAGAAGACTTCAGATCGACATAATCCATCGTTAAATGCCTCAAAACGGTCGTCTCTTGTCCAAATACAGCGATCCCAATATTTTCTTCAACCCCTATTGTCATACTTATGTTCTGTATACCTATGATATCGATAAAATAAGTGTAGTCAATCATATTACTTCAGATTCTAGTTACACGAATAACAGATATACATCATCAGGTAGTATATAGAGGATCTTACGTGAGTGTCCATGTCATTTTGAATATATTAAACGAGTTTAAAAAATTAAATATGAGATGGACACGCATGTTAGGATTCTGGTGGCGTAGGAATATGTTCCCAGGTTTGTTTGGTTGGGGTTCAACAACATCCACACAACAGCTAATGTTATGATGTATGTATGAAGACGAGTGTCAAGGAAGACACCAGTGAAAAGACAGGATAAGTAAGGTAGAAAAGACAGGATAAGTAAGGTAGAAAAGACAGGATAAGTAAGGGAGAAAAGACAGGATAAGTAAGGTAGAAAAGACAGGATAAGTAAGGGAGAAAAGACAGGATAAGTAAGGGAGAAAAGACAGGATAAGTAAGGGAGAAAGACAGGATAAGTAAGGTAGACAAGACAGGATAAGTAAGGGAGAAAAGACAGGATAAGTAAGGGAGAAAAGATAGGATAAGTAAGGGAGAAAAGACAGATCCAAAGAGATACAGTTCGGCAGCAAATCTTTTTTTCTTTCTTCAGTGTTTTTTAGGCACCGCATAAAACCCATAATAGTCGCCTCTTACGATATGCACCAGACACATTAACAGGTAATGTATCATCAGGTAGTACACCTGTATATTGTGAGGTGTAAATTGACGACATGCCTCCTACTAAAGACTTATATAACCTATATCACAAATCAACATAATAATACCATCTATGATCTTCTTGGCAGTTTGAATCATGTCGTTGAACGGCTGACCACGCATGCTTTCTGAGGTATCCAAAAGCAGCACAGTGTCGGGGCCTTTCCCTCGATACGGAGCGAGAAATGTACCTGTCAGATGAAATAGAATAACTTGTTACACATTCTCGTCCAGACATAATCTGAAAAGGACTGACAAGAGATCCTAGTCAGCTCTTGGTGCACATCATGAAAGGATCTTATCTGATCGAGAAAAGATTATCCTTTTCCTTATTTGCTCTTCATATTAACTAAACTAACTAGTACTATTACCCAGTCCCATAATGGAAATCCTAAACAGGAATAGTATACATCCAGTTAAAACCCGTAATGTCATATAATTTGCCGATATGTTACCGTATAAGAGTTGCATAACTTTATGTAAAATGCTGAACATTTGTAATAAAGGATTAATTCTCATTTGGGCCAGGTTTGTTTTTAACAAGGGGAACATACATATAAAATTCGACAAAGATCCCTCCAGCACTTTATGAGCAAGTGAGATAAAATACCTGAAAAAACCACGATGGCCACTTGTTGGTATTTTGATTTTTCTGGTCAGTTTAAAAATTTTAAACATGTATGACCAAAGACCAAAAGTTGGTTGGTTCATTTTTTAAAAGGGTTTAACGTCCTATCAACAGCTAAGGTCATTTAAGGACGTAAAGACCAAACGGAATTTATATATCATGTTTGAGAAGATCGCTCTAGTACTTTCTGAGAAATCGTGAACATTTCACTGTCAAAACAGAAACTTCAAGATACAAATGTAGCTGCCTGTCGGCCATTTTGTTTTCCCGATCAGTCTCAAACATTTATATGCACAATTAGAGTCAAAGGGAAATCTACATGGCCAACGGTAGGCAATTGTGTTGAGCAGTCTCAAAAGTAAATATGCACAACTAGGGAATTTACATATCAAATTTGAGAACGATCCTAAGAGTAATTTCTGAGAAATAACGATTTAACAAGAATTGTTTAAGGACGGACGACAGACCGCGGACGACATAAACCTGTTACAGTGTTAAAAACGGTGATAACCATGAAAAGCCCATGACTTAACGACCTATCAACGGTCAATGTCAGACATTCAAACTATTAACTCCTTCAATCCAGTGCATTTCCTTAATACTTTATTTTCGAAATTTTACAAAAATAGCTATCACTACAAGCAGCCGTTTATCGTGATACCACGAAAGCTTGTTGAAATCATGTGTGAATTGAAAGAAATACTTCATAAATAAGTGGTACTTCGTCTACAATCGCTATGGTAAAATTTACTTTATCTGTTTGTTGACGCTGTGGTATATATTGCACTGTGTCTATTGGTGTGTCAACGCTGTGGTTTATATTTTACTTTATCTCTGAGTGTGTTAACGCTGTGGTATATATTTTAATTTATCTGTTAGTGTGTTGACGCTGTGGTATTGTACTTTATATATTGGTGTGTCGACGCTGTGGTATATATTTTACTTTATCTGCTAGTGTGTTGACTTTCTGGTATATATTTCAATTTATCTGTTGGTGTGTCTACGCTGTGGTATATAATTTAAGTTATCTGTTGGTGTGTGGACGCTGTGATATATATTTTAATTTATCCGTTGGTGTGTCGACACTGTGGTATACATTTTACTTAATCTGTTAGTGTGTTGACGCTGTGATATATATTTTACTGTATCTGTTGGTGTGTCGACGCTGTGGTGTTTATTTTCCTTGATTTGTTAGTGTGTCGACACTGTGGTATATATTTTACTTTATCTGTTAGTGTGTTGACACTGTAGTATGTATTTTCTTTATCTGTTAGTGTGTTGATGCCGTAGTATGTACTTTACTTGATCGGTTAGTGTGTTGACGCCGTAGTATGTACTTTAAATTTATCTGTTAGTGTGATGACTTTGTGGTATATAGTTTAATCGATCTGTTCATGTGTTGACGTTGTGGTCAATATTTTTATTTATCTGTTAATATGTTGACATTGTGGTATAATATTTTACTTTATCTGTTAGTGTGTTGACGTTGTGGTATATATTTTACTTTATCAGTTAGTGTGTTAACACTGTGGTATGTATTTTAATTTATCTGTTTGTATGTTGACGTTGTGGTGTTTATTTTCCTTGATTTATTAGTGTGTCGACACTTTATGTATTTTACTTTATCTGTTAGTGTGTTGACGCCGTGGTATGTATTTTACTTTATCTGTTAGTGTGTTGACACTGTGGTATGCATTTTACTTTATCTGTTAGTGTGTTGACGCCGTGGCATGCATTTTAAATGTATCTGTTGGTGTGTCGACACTGTGGTATAAATTTTACTTTATCTGTTAGTGTGTTGACGTTGTGGTGTATATTTTAATTTATCTGTTAGTGTGTTGACGTTGTGGTGTTAATTTTCCTTCGATTTGTTAGTATGTCGACACTTTGTTATATATTTTACTTTATCTGTTAGTGTGTTGACACTGTGGTATGTGTTGATGATGAAGTATATTATTTTTTATGTTCTTGTGTGTTGACGCTATAGTATATATTTTACGTTTTTCTGCTGGTATATTGACACAGTGGTTTGTACAATTCTTAATACATATTTTACATTGTTTCTTATCTGTAGGTATGTGGACGCCGTTCATATTCTTTATTTTATCTGCTGATGTGTGGACACTGTGATATACAGTTTACTTTATTTTGTGGTGTGTTGACGCTGTTACATATATTTTACTTTATCTGCTGGTGTTAAATGTACATTGGTGTGTACATGATTGCTTTACTGTACCTCTTTGTCGTTCCTCGTTAGCTTTCGATACCGATTGGTCTGACGCCTTCATATCGGCTTCTGTCATACTTATCGCATCCACTGTAAAACAACACGTACAAAGTTTGGGTATTTTAGAGAAATGTCAATAACAAAAACAAGGAATATCGCGAGCAAACTGTCAAAGATGCACAGCAGGTAGAATATTCGTTATATCAAAACAATCTATTCAAACGTTTCATCTTTACGTTTAGCTTACCAAAGAGTCGTGCAACTCGGGATTGTTTACCGGTGACTTATCTTAAACTAGAGAATTATTCACCAATGAGTTGTCTTTTTTGTGAGTACTTTATCTCTGAAGAAACTTACATCCAAACGCCGACATATCCGAGGGTAGGTCAAAAGCGTCAAAATCACCCTGTACGTCAAAGAATGAGCTGAAAAAATCATAAAAAAAAATCGAAATAATTTTGTTAAAAATTTACTAACAAGTATATATGATAAACAATGAGATAAAAAAACACTTATAGATTGACTCCATCAATCAATTACGGAAAACTGGTATATTTATGAGTAGATGACATCCACTTTTATTGCAGAATAAATCGGAACAAAATCACTTACTTATGTGATGCGTATTTTGCACCTTCTGAGTTGGTACTCGTCTCCTTTCTGGGATCTCTTAACTTAATGTTGCTGTCTACCAGATCACATGTGGCTCCACCGCGTAAGACGACTTCATGACGTATGACCTTCACCCTGTTATCCCCCCTCGCTTTCGTTTTCCGATATTTAAAGCCTAGTTCGGAACATTTTAACTTTCCCGGCTTTGACCTAGGCCGCGTTACTTTCTGTTCATGGCTTACTGAAGATTCTGATTTTAACATCGACTCTGACCTTCGTTCCCCAGATTTAGACTTAGACTTTTCCCTTGAATTTCGTTTCACGTCATCAACATGAGGTTCATTCATTTCAGGAACACTAGAATTGATTCTGTTTCGTTCGTGAACGTCAGTACGTATATCCGAGCTTACGTCACCTTTCTTTGGTATTCTATTATCTTTGCTAGTTTCAGAAGAAGACGAAGCAGATTGACGTCTCGTTTCGCCTACATCTGTTACATGTTCGGTTCCCGATTTATGTGGAATATTCGACTCTACATGCAGTCCGCTGATGTCAGTGGATATATGTATATTTGAGGGGGGATCTCCATCTTTACGTTTGGAGCCTGTCTGTCGTCTAGAGCCTGTGTAGTATTTATGTTGGCTATTGTCCTCTCCTCGACCTAATTGTTCGTCACGAGGTTGACCGTCTTCGGTGTCCAGTTTGTTATTGTCTTCTTTTCGATGAGTCGTTTTGTGTTGGTCTTTTTGATTGGTCGATTGTTTTCGTTCTCTTCTATTGGTCGTCTTATCCTGACGATGACGTGTATGTTTTTCTTTATGTCCGTGTGAATATTTGTCTCCATCTCCATGGAAGCCTATTGCACTCTGTGCGGTGCTTTGTCTTTCATACGACTCACACAGACCTTCTACTCTGCGAACCACCTGTCCAACCGTTTCCTCCAAGGATCGTATTTCTTTATCGCCATCTTGGATCCGGTCTTCTAAATGTGTCAAATCATCTTTCGTTTCTGTAAGAAATAAAATAATATAGTTTTAAAACCTATATCAAAACAATTCAGTATGCTTTAACAACTAATACATAAATTAGTATAGTACAAGTAGATGTTGTAACGATTTATGTATTGTATATAACTATTATTACTGATACTGTTTGTAATCCTTCAAAGATCAGGAGTAGATTGAATTTCTACTTCTGGCATTTATAGATAATCTCAAATGCATATATCTTACAAAAAATAAATTGTTGTGTTTAAGATATTCAATCTGTTACATCTTACAGATACGAAATATGTTACATCTTACGGATAAAAAACATCTTGTATCGGAAATTCAGTTTCTGCCCGACATTTGTACATTGTCTAACATAAAAACGCATTCATCTAGCCTTTTACTCCCCTCACCTTGCATTATATAGAGTCACCGACACATGAACAGAGCATCTTACGTCAGGCTCTTGTCATATATAATTATTGCACTCGTTTAACAAATTCAATATCACATTAACACGAGTGTAAGATTGTATTTACCATACAACATTCAAAATTTGAGAAAAAAAATCAAACACAATTATCTGTTATCAGCTGATTCTATATAGGTCAAAACCAAAGTACTCCGATCATAGTATTGTATTTCCGCGCAATGCAAACTAGTCCAAGATTGTTTTAATAATGTAAATTGTAATTAAATACAGTGACAATAATACTGACAAAATAAGCATTTCAAATTAATTGAAATATAATTAAATATTATCTACACTGTGGTATTGTAAATTGAAGCACCTGCAGTATTATACGAGCATGTTCTCCCGGATTTAACCAATCGCAGCGCATTTAAGTTTTATTACACGTGTGTATTGCCATATTTATAACAATTCAATAATTTCATTGCTCATTT
>JAUMHH010171058.1:1832-14721 GCA_032359455.1 Chlamys rubida | reverse complement strand
AGCTAATGTACACTTTATATAGCTAGCTAATGTACACTTTATATAGCTAGCTAATGTACACTTTATATAGCTAGCTAATGTACACTTTATATAGCTAGCTAGTGTATGTACACCAAACAACTGGCATTAAAAAGTTTTTATAGCTAGCTAATGTACACTTTATATAGCTAGCTAATGTACACTTTATATAGCTAGCAAATGTACACTTTATATAGCTAGCTAATGTACACTTTATATCGCTAGCTAATGTACACTTTATATCGCTAGCTAATGTACACTTTATATAGCTAGCTATTGTACACTTTATATAGCTAGCTAGTGTACACTTTATATAGCTAGCTAATGTACACTTTATATAGCTAGCTAGTGTATGTACACCAAACAACTAACATTAAAAAGTTTTTATAGCTAGCTAATGTACACTTTATATAGCTAGCTAGTGTACACTTTATATCGCTAGCTAATGTACACTTTATATAGCTAGCTAGCTTGTGTAACACTTTATAAATAACTAGTGTATACCCTGTAACGCTAGCTAGTGTAAACTCTACATGCTGTAGACAGTCCACTTGTGCAATGCATGCTAGTATTTGCCTCATTGCAATAGTGCGGATCTAATGCCGATTTTAGAATGCTATCTCACTGAAATACCATGCCGAAGACACCCAGCACAGTACTCAATCCAGTCACAGTATACTGACAACGGAATAGCCAGGTGTTGCGATTACCCTAAATGCTGAATGGTAAGCACGATCAACTACCATTTAAATTGATATGGCCAGACCTAGGGACATAACCCTTTGCTCTCCCTACTTGGGCGAATACGTTCAACACTTAGGCCAAGAATGAGGTATTGCCTAGCAAGGTAAAAAAAGATTGTTAAGCAGTTGAGAGAAATATTACAATGGGTGCAATAGATTTATTCTGGCCGCTTTTGTGTTCCCTAGTAGAGGGGACAATGTGCAATAGGCAACACTAGGTAAATTCTTTTCTCAGTCCCAAACTTGCAGAGGAGACGTATTGATGGAAACACACAGCAATATCTTACGACTTGACGGTACCTAAGAGTAAAGGCAGACGTCTGAAAGGCACACAAAATGACGTACGTCTTGGCAGCATACATCCTAAAGGCACCTAACAGCAATGTCGTACGTCTATATGACACTAAACAGCAATGTCGTACGTCTATATGACACTAAACAGCAATGTCGTACGTCTATATGACACTAAACAGCAATGGCATACGTCTGGATGACACCAAAAAGAATTGTCGAACGTCTGATTGGAACCAAACAGCAATGTCGTACGTCTGGATGGAACCAAACAGCAATGTCGTACGTCTGATTGGAACTAAACATCAATGTCGAACGTCTGATTGGAACTAAACAGAAATGTCGTACGTCTGATTGGAACCAAACAGCTAATCGTACGTCTATATGACACTAAACAGCAATGTCGTACGTCTGATTGGAACCAAACAGCAATGTCGTACGTCTGATTGGAACTAAACAGAAATGTCGAACGTCTGATTGGAACTAAACAGCAATGTCGTACGTCTGGATGGAACCAAACAGAAATGTCGTACGTCTGATTGGAACCAAACAGCAATGTCGTACGTCTGGAGGGAACCAAACAGCAATGTCGTACGTCTGGATGGAACCAAACAGAAATGTCGTACGTCTGGATAAAATCAAACAGCAATGTCGTACGTCTGGATGGAACCAAACAGCAATGTCGTACGTCTGGATGGAACAAAACAGCAATGTCGTACGTCTGGATGACACCACGTGTCGATTTCCTGATGGCACTAAAAAGCAATCAGTGTCGTACTTTGTCATCACAAAACAGTTTCTGCCGCAATCGTGTTTCTTAACGACACCAAACAAGAATGCCACACGTCTTGATTGCACCACCCAGCAATGGCGTGCGTCTAGACAGCAAACACAGCAATGTCATAATTTCAGACAGAAGCAAACTGCAATGTTGTACGCTTTTACGGCATCAAACAGTGGTGTCGTATGTCTTGACGGCATAAAATAGTGGTATGTCTTGACGGCATAAAACAGCTTTGTCGTGCGTCGTTGGCAGCACCACACTTTCTATATCGTACGTCTTAACGGCACCAAACAACGATACCTACGTCTGTATACAGCTATAAACACGACCAGACAGGCATGATAACTACAGGAGATTGGCCCTAACTGCCTCTGGTAAATCCGCGATAAGTAGCCATGTTTTATGGCAGATTTTCATCTTACTGTCCTCGGGGATCAGTTGACAGACAACGAATGTGTGATCGGATGAGAATTAACGAGAAATAACGAGAATTAACGGTCATAACAGAAGTTTGGAGTGACAAGTTATTAACCTGACTCGGAACGGACGTAATCCCCTCGGACAACTCCGCAGCACTTCGGGTACGAACGGCGTGAACTCATAACGTTTGGCTATTGGAAGCTCTCGGACAATAATTAAGAGTTATGCCGGCCGGCTAATTAGATGATAACAGATAAAAGTCACTACACCTCTCCTCAGCAGTAAAGTGTTTTTCCAATCACATATCGGTACTGTCCAAATTACAAGGCGACTAACTCAATACCGGCCAAATGGCTAACAGTGTAGAGCTATCATCGACCCCATAGTCATATAGGATTAACATTAAAAGCTTTCATTCAGCGATTTCAATTTTGCTTGATAAATCAAATTATTGTGACACTACCATGTAAATTGTTCATAACCTAACAAGCTGTCACGGAAAATACGATTGGGTGGATTATCTATTGAAAAAGCCATCATAGCGAGGCTACAAAGCGAAGATCGACACCCCAATGTGACAATGACCGGGTTAGGCGGCATGGACCTCACGCTCTGTGCACGCGCTCCATTTATGATTCACTGTTGATGGGTGTATCTACACCCTGCCGATGTCCACCTTGCCGTTACTATTGTGAATGGTGTGACTGGACCCTATTATAGATTTTGTACTACATCTACCCAATAAACATAAACCTCTGAAGTACATGTACCTTAATACTGGCAATCCTTGTAAACAACTATAAATATTTGTGAAATACATTTTCTCAGATATGCTTGAAACTATCTTAAGGTAGGATTTCTAATTCGCTATCCGAGCAAAGGTCCATTTCCATATCCTAACCAATACCAATCTGAGACCCCCATGTCAGCTCGAGAGACCAAAAGCCGAGGGCTCATTTTGGTTGAGATTTTACACTAGAATAAGGAAATGACCAAATTATAACCATTTTACCGTATACCACAAACTATCAATAGTTATTTGCGACTTCAGAACTATTATAAATGTCGGAAGTAAAACAGATGGTACTTTCATGTTACTCGAATGTGTACATAGGGACGTACAGGGCAGGTATAGGGACGTACAGGGCAGGTACAGGGCAGGTATAGGGACGTACAGGGCAGGTACAGGGCAGGTATCGGGACGTACAGGGCAGGTATAGGGACGTACAGGGCAGGTATAGGGACGTACAGGGCAGGTATAGGAACGTACAGGGCAGGTATATGGACGTACAGTGCATGTATATGGACGTACAGGACAGGTACAGATCGGGCCGAGATATAGCCATTACTACACTAATAGTATCCCACATATGCGAAATGGTCAATATCTACATTGTCACAAAAAACTTTTCAAATACCGATCGGTTCGCTTTACTTGAGCGTTATATAGGGTTCCTCAGAAGACATTTTACCTTATATATCCGAACTGGAATAGTAGTTGACTCATTCGGTTAATCTCGCTTTGTTTCTTACAGCAAGACTACGCAGACCGAAGATGAAAAGGGCTTACAGTCGTCAGAGGGTGTTACCGTGCACACGTTTGGGTCGTGTTACGTCAGAAGGTCAGCCTCAGATGAGACATTGAAACCGGATCGATTACGATGGCTCCTATCTCCTGAAACACCAAGTCTTGATCTAGTTGTGTTATGAAATCCGTGTGTTGGGGTACCCACTCACCTGCTCCATTACCGTCGGACCACGTGATACGTGTTATCTGCGAAAATTGAAACGAGGGAAAAAAATGAAATCACAGATGGTCACACCTGATCATGACTCAAATGAGCATTTTTGTTTCGTTGCTTTTTATCAATGAGCCGCACTCGACGTAAGTCGGTGCCATTTCCCTGTGCCTGTGTGGCGCTCGGCCTTGTATCTGTTTTCTTATATAAATGTACTTAGTGTGTTCGCCGAAAAAAAATGGCCAAATTACGGCACTAAGTGCTCATGGAGAATCTGGTACTTGAGTGCAAACGAAATTATGCTGTATCAAAGGCCGTTATGTAGGGCCGTGGTTTACCATCTGATTCAGCCTGCGCGGAATCCCGATTGTTGGTGACTTTGAATTAGGTGTAAATCAAAACATAAAGGAGATTCACGCCTTGTGTGTGTTTTTATCCGTCATTACCTTCCTAGACAGGACACACATATACCAGACCAGTAGTCTGCACCCTGTTACACGACTTCAGGAAATTCGATATCAGAGATTGTGTTTTAGATTATTTATACTATTGCTTCTGTCTCGAGGACTTGCTTTTTCTCTAGGACTTGCTTTTTCTCGAGGACTTGTTTTGTCTCGAAGACTTTATGTGTCAGAGCTATTCAAACAATCAACAGGATTTCGCAAGTCACGTGTTCCCATGCCGAATTGTCCCAGGGAAACACATATAATCTAATCAAAAATTGTAAGCATTTACAAAAAAAGGTATACCTTCAGAGATTTGTGTGAAAATCTACAAATTAAGTACAAGTGTAAAAGCGAAATATTTTGGTTTTATTGGTTGTACAAAGTAAATTCTAACAATATCAAAGTTTTTTGTATGTGATTCGGCATAGATTGCGGATGAAATAGGGCAGGTGAACTTATTTGGACATTACTGGTTCGATTTGACTGACCGATTTGTTTATTTGACGTAAATGTACTCTTACCAAAAATAATATACCTGTTAAATTTTAATATCCATCTTGAAATATCACCTCTGACAAAAGCCTCAGAAGACGTATAAATTAAAATAAAACATCTGGTTATGTATGAGAGAGCGTACGGACTAGCTATACTGAGTGCCAACATGACAAACCTGGTCCCTAGGTACAGACCGCCAATACAGACGGCGAGATCTGGGGCGGCGTAAATGAGGCGGAATGACGGACGAGGAAAAACCAAAGTGGAAGGAAATGGAGTGATATTATTTTTATAAGTAAACTTTATCTATATAAATATAATTGCATATGGCATATATGCATGTCTACTAAAGGGTGGACAAAGGGGCGACGCATACATGTACACATTCGAGTAACATGAAAGTGTGTTTACCTAGCTACCAACTGTACAATACGAAAAACAAAACAGCCATCATGAACATTTTGAAATAATGAGTGTTTACTCAAAAAGGAAAACGTAATCAGCTTAAAATGGGAGAAAGATTGGAAAAATATATCATTTTATTGAATATTTAAACAAATGAACTTAGTGTTGAAGATTAATTATAAATGTTACAATTAATTTCGAAAGGTTGATTATACCATATGTGTAGAGATACCATGTGGGGTGGTCTGGGAGGCGTACAATTAACAGCGGAGGTATATGGAACACGGACAGCTGCATGCAGCATGCAGACATACGCACACACCCATGTCAACGGGACATCTACATCCTTAACGAGAACCCGGGACGTTTAATACCGCTATACTTACTGAGTATCCGAAATACGGCAAGCTTCAAAGCGGGGATAAAATCTCGTAACTCAATGCTGTTACAATGAAATATGGTCTAAAACTAAACCATTTCGTCAGGGAATACACGTTAACAGGAGTTATAGCGCATCGTTTACTTCCTTAAATTCATATCAATTTCGTGTTTTAGTTTACTTGAATTAATTTCATTACTTTTATCTCCACCTAATTTGTATCACATCGACAGTAAATATACGTGAGGACAAATGGCAACAATTAGGATCGTCTTTGAAGTTGGTATTGGAACACGTCAGTCTTCCAATTCTAAAGCAACAGGGGTATTGTGGGGAAGGAGCCCTTCTACACCACAGCCACTGTATCAGGCCTGAGGGAAACCCGAGGGTAATTTTGAAGATAAACATCAACATCGAGCAATAACAAAAGGTTAGCTGTAGCTTGAAAAGAGTTATTAGGGCAAACGTCGGGCGGGAGTACAATATACTGTTTATCAGAAATAATAATTTGTATGGAGAACGACTCCCTTGGGAGCCTTTGAGAAAATCCCATGAAGTGTAGTACTGTACTGCGGACCGAGAGTGAATGCGAGGAGACTGCACAATGGCTGTGATAACGGATGCGAACGACGGGCTCCAACACAGTCCCACGTGATAGAATCGTATTAATTTTGATGCATGCGCGATAATGCTGCGCATGTTCAGTCAGAATTTACGATCGTCTGTGCTACGAAATAAATCAATGTCCGCTTTTTTATCCAGTCAACCAGAAACGAATAACCTAAGAACCAAAATTGGTAGAACACGTCTGAAAAAGCGGGAAGAACACGATTATAGGCATCAGACGAGTGAAACGACTCGTGCGTATATACAGGAACTGTACGGAAATACTCCAAAAGACCAGAAATCCTAACGTGATGAAATCAACGCTTCGGCTGGGGCGGAAGTAGCCATGTTTGCATAGTCTAAGTCAACACTTACGTTGTAGCAATCTTCGAGGAAATCACTACTACGCCTGACATCCCATGACAACCTCGACCGGAAGTAGTTTTATCTCTCCATTAACACGACGAGTCGGAATTTACAGAGAGAGGGGGAGAATAGCGGTGAATTCGTCTCACGTCTTTTGCGATGAGTTTAACGTTATGTTTTAATGGTGCGAATGTAACAAGTGAACCCCGCCGTAGACACACGAAACACGCGCGCAAGCTCATTGGAGTATTACGGCCTCCACTATGAATTGATATCGGTTGGGTGCGTTCGATACATCAATAATCAATCAATAACGCATCGCGTTAGTGTGTTGGCCTGGTCGGTCTAGAATGGTGCTTGATGGGAAATAAGTTACAGAGGAGCGCTAATGGGCAAATGTCTTCGGCCTTCAATAATCTCGTTGTTACAAATATCAGTGTATTTGAAGTGATTCGTGTCATATTAATTCTGTATATACCGTTACCCCGATCTGACGCTTCCTCGAGTGTCTGTGATTTACCCTGACATCGAGGCTCTCCACTGTTTGTACAGCTTGATTAATACCACAATCTGGGTTACAAACACAAATGTACAAATAGATGTCGTCCAGAGTGAGTGTGTGTAACGATCAGGTCGTTTCTATTTTATATCCTGATGTGTCGGCGTTAGTTGCTCCCTTGAGAATCCAAGTCGTACCGTAACAATGGAGGGGAGAGTGCTCCGTCCTATCAAGGTCAGGAACATGTATACTACCACACAATCGTAACGTTGTAGAGTAACGAATGTGGAAATCACTGCGAAAGGCAAATAAAATCAGTTTCTCAGAAGATAGCTGTCATACTTCATCTGTAACATCTAAAATTGGAATTTTCCGCAGTAGCTTTGGTCCCCCTTTGGAATTACACATTCACAATAACATATGGTGTCCCATGTCAATAGCGGTTTTCCTTTAACGCCTTCAGGAGGAAGGCTAAGGGAATGAAAGAAAAAAATGGTCATCGGATTCCTGTGAGGCTTGCATGATGAAACAACATGGATGCGGATTTATAAACTGAATTTTTTTAACCAAAATCTACAAACTGCTTGTCATTTCAATTTTTTTTTTTTTTTTTTAAGTTTTAATTCCATTTACTTTCACAAGGGAGAAAAGCAAGACGAACGATTAGCAGAGAATGGTGTAAATGTACGAAAAATGAATTGAAGGGACAAAGAATGTGGGAAAGTTGGAAAGAAAGAAAGAAATGGAGGAAAAGGGGAAAGAAAAAAGAAAGAAAAGGGAAACGAAAGAAGGAAGGGGAGAGCAAAAGAAAGTGGAGGAATAATGAGGAAAAAATACTTAAAGGAATAAAAAAAGGAAAATTATGAAGTGACCAGAAAATAAAGTTGTAGAAAACATGATGGTACCATAATGGTGAATGGGGGAATACATTGAAAAGGAAACCAACTTAAGGCTATCAAGCTCAGGAGGAGGGGGTTGAAGGCATATGACGGGGCTGGGGACAGGGGACGAGGGGTAAGGGGAAGAGTTGGGCCATGGCAGTTAGGCGGTACGGGGCTGGGGACAGGGGACGAGGGGTGAGGGGGACGAGGGGTGAGGGGGGTGAGGGGGAGAGTGGGGCAATGGCAGTTAGGCGGTAGCAGGTATAAAGGAGGTGAGTGGTAAGGAGGTGGGAAATGGATTGGAGGAAAAGACAGGAAAAGTGCGGACAGTGGAACGGAAAGGAAGACGGTACAGATAAGGGGAGGGAGAAGGAGGAGGAAGTTGGGACAGATCAGGGGAGGAAGAAGGAGGTCGAAGTGGGGACACAAGCTGATTGACGGAGGACAAAAAAAGAGTAAAAAAGTGGAGATATCACATTTGGAAGAGATGGATGGGCAAGGAGAAATAAGGTGTTAAAGAGGGAAATATTTACACCTTTTTACTGACAACTTTGTGTTAATGTCGGTCACGTGACCAACACCGCAAGATGGCGCTGATCGGGAGCACGATGACAGTTTGGCACGATTTACTTGATTAATAAAAAAGAAAGCAATCAGCGCCGATCATACCGGAATCTGTATCGTCATCAGGGTAACGCGCACAGCACGAGCTTGTCCTTGGTTGTCACCAAGGTAACGGTCATTTAAAAACAAAAGCAAAATTTACGTTCTCATAATTACTTATAGTTACCATCACAACCTATGTAATGTACCTTTGGTTGAAAACTATTACACCAGGCAACCACAACCGACGTTAATTTGGTCGATAAGTGTTTCACTTTAAACCTGTAGACTTTGTTGTTAAGCGTTACCATAATTAAAACTGGGATGGAGCTGTTTACTGGTACCCAGAAGGGCTTACCCTGATAATAGTTACATAATGTATCATTTTAGGAATACAATCCCGTGGTGAAGACTAAAGTAAATTTACACCTTATACATTATTGTACGTGGTTTCGTTTTAACATTTCTTATATTCGGATCATACGTTACAGTATATGCGTTGAAGTTGTCCAGCACCGTTTATTTTATGATTTATATTTTACACCGGAACATAATTATCAAATGACCTTTTTCCATAATTGGCGTAGAAGAACTTAGAGAGAAAAATATTTAAGATCTATATATCAAAAGATTATAGCTACGCGTGCTTGAAATTCCTAATAATCAAATAAAATTGCGTGTAGCCGGTTACACTCTGTAGGCTACAGTAGTGTACGGGAAATGAACTTCTCCTGTCTTAAATACACCCACGTTAGTTCCTTTTTTTAAACTGTAACGTTATTTTAATGGCTAATGATCCTTACCAAAAGTGAATAAAATCTCTCTGAATTTTACACTTTTGAAAATATGTAGGTAGAACGCATGATACGAAATGTCTGCAATTGAACAATATATAATAAACACGATAAAAAGTCGTCAACGCTTAACATACTTCCGTCTCCCGGAGGTCCTAACGTTATAGTTTCACAAAATGTCATCCAAACAATTACTTTGACGATTAGAAATATTATAGGCGAATACTTTTGATCAATGAGGGAAATAGGCCACTAAGTGTTGAAGCATTAAAAAGATGCGGAAGCTTCAAGGACCAATAAATCGTACTAGATGTTAACGTTTGTTTGCACGGTTCCGAGTCTTACGGAGGATAGGACCCTGTTCACGTGACTTATGGGTGTCGAGATGAGCGGGATTGCTAAGAAAGGCAGATAAATAGGAGTTAACGAGGATCCGCTCTACCAATGATGGCCCTACCTCAGCTCACAACGAGTGCGAGTAAAATGTTGGGGAATAGGTGATAACCGTTTTAGTCTTAATGTTGGTGCTGTCAGCGTTTTTATGGTTGTGTGGATTCACACCCGTTTGTAGTGATATTAAGTCACAGTAAATTATGGTGTTTCTTTTTTTTCTCAAGGAGCAGAAAATGATGTGTTTATAGTTCTTATCCTGCCAATCCGCCATGGAATCTACAATCGGAGAGCTGTGTCAATTACAAAGCTTGTCATTACGTCTAAAGGCTGGGAGATGGTGCTCCTTGTAATATGACGATGTGCAGAGGCGAGCAATTTACTCTGTTATAAATATCGAAACGAAACACACAGTAATAAAATTCCCCAGCGAGAAATATTCCACTGTATTTAGCGAGTCACAGGCTTCTAAATCTGATTGAAACAGACACAAACAATTTAACGTCAGGCATTGCAATGAACACTGCTCCAAGTTGAAAGCATGCAGAAATGTACGGAGCGCGGAACGTATTGACCGGGTGTACGCGTGTCCGACATCAGGTGCGAAGGATCCGACATTAACTTCAAACTGGCTTCTCTTATAAATCCAAGTTGTAAATGCAATCTGAAGAAAATAGTCCGAGTTGCCTATTTTGCAGTAAAATCTGACAAGCTCAACACTTAAGCGCGACAACTCCTCCCAACAGAGACCTACACAATCCCAACATACGGCCATGTTTTAAACGGTACTTGATTGATTACACCATACGTTCATATGCTGCAAAGCAAAGGGCGTCAACATCAATTCAAGTGATTGTGTCAGAGCGTTCTATGATTGTAGTGTTTGTTAGGAGTTAGAGCGCGGTTTACACGTGAGTGCTCGACTTCGGGTAATGAAAACTTCCAAGTAGATGTTGATAGGAACATGATTCTCACCTCCGCCTCGATATCAATCTCAGCTGATTTCTAATCACATACATGGCGTCAATTGTTTTGTACTTATTGTTTTACTATCGGCGTTAGTTCTACATCATTCCCGATAACAACCATCTCTGGTGACAGCTATAGGACGGCTACTGCTGTCGATATAGTTACAAATAGGGGCTAGTTGTTACCCAAAATACTTTGTATATAAACGGATTATACGGCGTTATATTTATTATTTGTATAAGTTTATGTCATATTTACGAAAATAACGATATATTGACATAAACAAAGCGCCTAGTTTTGATGAGACGATGTATTTCTTATAAACACAGTCTGGTATTCCACTTTGCACGTTCCGATTGCTACCTAGTGCTATGTAAATGATGTTTTCTTTAAGAAGACCAACATCCATGTGTTCTACCTTCCCAGCCAACTAACAGAAACACATAACTGCAAGTACAGGGCGTAAAGAAGTGTCGGTACGGGGTAATTGGTTCGCGGGGTAAGTGATATTTTATTGCTGACCTTGTCATCTAACCAAGCAGCCATGATATATGTGTAACAAACACATGCTTTACACGTCTGTACGGGTGCACACGTGTACGTCCGTGACGCGTATTCACGTGTCGATAGTGATGTTAGCGTGTTGTTTCCATTGCTTGTTTTAGTTGAATCATTTTTATTTTCAAGGATCAACTGATAAAATACAACACTGACTTTAATATATAGTAAATAAAATACAACACTGACTTTAATATATAGTAAATAAAATACAACACTGACTTTAATATATAGTAAATAAAATAAAAAAAGTTATCTAGTTGATCCTGGAAGAGGAAACACTTTAAAGTGACATTATGTCAGTTCTTTCATGCGAATCGATCTAGGAGGCCGTTCATTCAGTTCCGATTTCTTCCAATAAAAGTGCAATACTGTGTGTATTAAGGTTTCTCTAATTGCACGAGACATTTTCTAGAACATCCTTTACAAAAAATATGAGTGTGAAAAGAAATAAAAAAAAGTGTGTCATAAATAATATCACTGGACAAAATCAACAACCATATTCTTCACGTCCCAAAAAATATATAAAAAACATAAAAAACAACATTCCCTTGAAAAGAAGACACAAAACAGAACCCAAAGATGAGTCAGACATAATTGAATTTGTCTTCGCCAATAAAAACTATCTCGTGGTTTTTCCCAAAATGTAGAAACTGTCCAGTGTTTAATGGAAAAAGCTTTAAAATACCTCTACACGTCGTTACTTACGAAATTCGATTTTTGTAAAACACATTCTTTTATTCAGCAAAGGAAATGTGTTTTACTACCTTCTTTAGGTAACAAAGTTAATTACTCTGAATGGCATTACTTAACACTCTTAAATTCTAAACGACCATAAAGCTTGCAGTCGTGTTCCATAGTAGCCTCGATCTCGCCGGGAGCCTAGCTTCCGGTCATTTCCGGCAGAGTGTAATAGCCATTTCTAAAGGTCAATGTCGAGCGTTTAAAATTTAGTAAATTTGTCACATTTTAGTGAGCACCATTAGACCAGGACTGGCGGTGTTTGCTGGGTCGTAAGTAAGTCTGGAACACGCTGTTTGACCTCCCCGTGTTGGTGTGAACTTTGTCAGCCCAAATGTGCCCGGAAGGGGAAGAGAGGACAGATAGGCATTAACGGCCCCGACGTTAACCAGAATAGCTAATCTTGGATACCCCACAGTGCTCACTCCGGCGGACAAATACGGAAGCTCACATAGTCCGACACGCTCTGTGGCAGAATTGTTCTAAGAATTTCATTCCGATGATTTGGAATCACCTCTAGTAGTCGCTAACTTTATAACAGAAATGTTCCAGTGTTATTGGTTACATACGTTTACATTTCATGTTGTTGGTTATTTAAAACCAGGTACCATCTTTAATTTTCTATCTGAAATCCATAACCACAGTCATGGTATGACGGTGTGACGTGGGTACAGTCATGGTATGGCGGTGTGACGTGGGTACAGTCATGGTATGGCGGTGTGACGTGGGTACAGTCATGGTATGGCGGTGTGACGTGGGTAC
>JAUMHH010171047.1:0-16191 GCA_032359455.1 Chlamys rubida | reverse complement strand
GTAAACTGTGTACGAGTTGTCCATAAATCGACCCACCTGTGTGTACATACGCTTCACTGGTCATTTGTCTGATGAAGGTGACAGAGTACATACCGTATTAGTCATCGAAACGTAACAGTATGATTCTATAATTTTAGCATGTAATTGACGAAGACATTGACAGTCCCCGGCCATAATCTTGTGTTCGGAACTTATTCTAGCATGGTTAAGATGACAAAAATAGTTTCAGAATAAAATAGCTGTTGTTTCCACAAGGGTGAACTACGTAGCATTATACAAGTTTTACAGGCATTCCTTCCTTTTCACTGTGTTTCTATATACGTTTTAGGTAAACTGTAGACATGATTTTCTATCCTTTTGACGTATCATCGATGAGTCTACAATGGACGAAATGGTCAAATAACACATTTAAATGTTTACTTTGTATGCCCCTCTGCATCGACAAAGTGAATTTGTCTCACTTTCACTTTCTGCACCCCTGGAATATGATATGGTAAAATCGAAGGCTCAGTGTGCACCACCTTGTGAATGGGAAGAGAAAACTAGTTTGATCCTTTGATGTAAATCTAAAGAATCTCTCGGTCGCGTTACAGTAAAACTGACTGGCTTTGAAATCAGGTGTCCCTCCCCTGTAATCTTCAAAGGACAGGTATCTTTACCTGAGACCAATCAAATAGCCAGCCGCGTGGCTTCAGATTTGCTATGACATATTCCAGGGATGCAGAGAGCAAAATTGAGCGTAATCCCTGGAATATCGGTGATACTTCCAGGGGTGCAGAGAGCAAACGTGAGCGTAACCCCTGGACTATCATAGATGGGAGATTCTTTACTGCGTGTTAGTGATTTTGCTGTTTTCTCCTGAATCTAGTTAAAAAATTGGTTTTTGAGACTGTAAACAGAATATACGACCAATATTATAGTTTAAATTAAATTGTATTTTAAGATATTCAATTTTTTAAATTATCAAATATCTTCGTTGGTGTCATTTCGTTCATATTCTTTCTTTCTCAGGAGAATGTTTGGTGTGTTTTGACGCTGTGGTTCCTTTGTGTTTTCTTTGCTTTGTTTATTGTCTAGTGCGTGAATTTTGTCGAATGTCATTTTCGCTATATTTGGGTCAAGAAATATATCTACTTGCAAAGTCTAAAGGACTATAAACGATGATGCTCGAAATTATAACCCGTCTAATTAAGACCCCGTGAGGCTTTACAATATAAATATAATGTATATCTATATATTCTCAAAGAAAATATGTATCAAATACCATTATGTTTTCTCTATCTAATTTCTGTCCTTGCTGTTTACCAACGGTTATGTATTTTCGCGACATTTTATGTCACGATTTTCAAAAATAAAGGTGATAATATGGCTATTTCAGTGACAATATGTGATGACGAATCTCATTTAGCTTCACTTCTCGTGTTCGTGAAAAGCGTAAGCAGCACAATATCGATTTCAGCTTCTGTTTAAGGTGAAGGCCGTACCTGACTGACGCGCTAGATTAAGTGTGTAGGCGAGCGAATTATAAGGCAAAGCACCAGACATGCCATACATCTTCACGATACATCAGAACCATAATGACACTTATTGATTTGGCGACACGTGGATCTTCCTTTGGAGGAAGAACACGTCTGGTCCAACCAAGTCCATTATCTGTCATCAGATTAGCTTCAACAGGCACTTCGCTTCTCGATAACACGTTTTTCATCCTATTTTTGCTGTATACTTGTTCACCTTGCTTCCGACCCCTCGTAGTTACATGTTGCTGTTTTTTGCCTGTGTACCCTCATTCAATACTGCTTTTGTTTTAATGTGTAGATATGAAAGTAAGAGAATGTGTTATTTTTGTGTGTGCAAAATAAACTTGTGAAAAAAAAGAGAAAAAAAAGTATTGTGTTATATCTTTTATCTTTTGTTGGTATCTTGTGTAACACTCAGGGCTGCAAGTATTTGAAATTGTAACATATGTACCCGTTTTGACATCTATTGCAAACCTATCTTTACAAGTGTTGCTATGTCTTGAGGGAATAAATCTATGCAAATGCGATATCAATGATTGTATATTTATGTAATAATGTCTGTTATCTATCTAATATCTCCCCAACACATCTTACTATCTACTTTGGAGGTTCTTTTTTTGTTTAAGTATCTCTTAGTTATCACTGCTGTCGTTTGTATCGACTTTTAAATTAAGATTTTGTCTTTGTGTGCTGGCATCGTGGTATAGTTATATCAATTTTGTCCTCAGACTTTGTCCTTTCGTGATGGCAATATAGTTAATTTTTTATCAACTTTGACCTTGGATTCTGTCCTTGTGTGCTCGCGATGCGGTTCATTTTGTATCAATTTTCGCATCAGATCTTTTCCTTATTTTGCAGGCGATGTGGTGTATTTTGTATCAAATTTTAACCTTAGTTTTTGTCCTTGTGTACAGGCGATGTGGTACATTTAGTATCAACTTTGATCTAAGATGATGCCTTGTGTTCTGACGATTTAGAACATTTTGTATCGATATTTGACCTCATATATTGTCCTTGTGTGCTGGCGTTGTGTTGCATTTGTATCAGCTCTGACCTGGGGTTTTGTCCTTGTGTGCAGGCGATGTGGTATATTTTGTATCAACTTTAACCTAGGATTTTGTCCTTGTGTGCTGGCGATGTGGAGCATTTTGTATCGACTTTGACCTCGAATTCTGTCCTTTTGTGCTGGCGATGTGGTATATTTTGTATCAACTTTGACGTAGGATTTAGTCCTAGTGTGCTGGCGAGGTGGTACATTTTGTATCGACTTTAACCTAGGATTTTGTCCTTGTGTGCTGCGATGTTGTACATTTTGTATCGACTTTAACCTAGGATTTTGTCCTTTTGTGCTGGCGATGTGGTATATTTTGTATCAATTTGACCTCAGATTTTGTCCTTGTGTGCTGGCGAGGTTGTACCTTTTGTATCGACTTTAATCTAGGATTTTGTCCTTTTGTGCTGCGATGTTGTATATTTTGTATCGACTTTGACCTCAGATTTTGTCTTTGTGTGCAAGCGATGTGGTACATTTTGTATCGACTTTAACCTACGATTGTGTCCTTGTGTGCTGCGATGTTGTACATTTTGTACCGACTTTGACCTCGAATTCTGTTCTTTTGTGCTGGCGATGTGGTATATTTTGTATCAACTTTGACCTCAGATTTTGTCTTTGTGTGCAAGCGATGTGGTATATTTTGTATCGACTACAACCTAGGATTTTGTCATTTTGTGCTGCGATGTAGTCCTTGTGTATTGGAGATGTGGTATAATTTGTTCAGCCCACATCACCAACACGTATATGATAAAAGTGTTGGTCACACTGAGATGTTTTTATATTTCACTTGTAAAAGTATAAATATATACACTGTAGGTGCTAATGCACACAAACAGGACATTGATATTTATAGAAATTGTATTTACAAGTAAAAAAGCGATTCCACACATTTATCTTAACCATGAAAACTGTCATGAATTAACACTTCATACGTTCACCAACCGTAGACTGACGGCAAAACATGTTCACAGCATAATATTGTTTGCTATTCACAGCACATCACACAGCAGGGAGGGGACGTCAAAATCGTTCGTTATTCAAAGCACACCACGGGGAGAGGACATCAGAATCCAGATTGTTTTCCCCAGCACATCAACGGGAGGGGGCATCAGTACATCAGGTAGGGGGATCAGAATCATTGTCGTTATTCCGAGCACACCACCGAGAGGGAGCATCAGAATCATGGTCATTATTTACAGCGCACCACAGGTAGTGGGCATAAAAATCATGGTCGTTATTCACAGCAAACCACAGGGGGTAGGCATCAGAATCATGGTCGTTATTCACAGTAAACGACAGTGAGGGGCTTCATAGTCATGGTCGTTATTCACAGCAAACCACAGGTAGTGGACATCAGAATCATGGTCGTTGTCCCCAGCACACCAAAGGGAGCGGCATCATAGTCATGGTCGTTGTCCCCAGCACACCAAAGGGAGCGGCATCAGAATCATGGTCGTTGTCCCCAGCACACCAAAGGGAGGGGCGCCATAGTCATGGTCGTTATTCACAGCAAACCACAGGGAGGGGCGCCATAGTCATGGTCGTTATTCACAGCAATCCACAGGTAGTGGGCTTCATAGTCATGGTCGTTATTCACAGCAAACCACAGGGAGGGGCGCCATAATCATGGTCGTTATTCACAGCAAACCACAGGGAGAGGTCGATATTAGAAAGTTGTTCGAATGTCTCGCCCGGGGACGAAATATACCTTCGTTATAAGTATCCTTACGAGTATCGTAAGTAATATCTCTGTCTTTCTAACTATAAGCTACTGTTTTGTATTGGAATGAATCTGACACAGTATTCTCTGATGTATACATATTTACTGAATTGCATTATAGTGTTAAAAAAAATGTTCAAATATTTTTTTGTCATCAATCAATCTATACCACCCTTTTTTCTAACATTATATTTGATGATATCATGTAATTTTATTACTGTCTATGTTTAACGTAAGGATTAAACGGCATTTTTTTCAATTTTTATGCTGGTATGAACTGTTAAATCGGTTACATACATAGGGCTTCATAGTAAATATATATGTAACCGATTTGCGTTCATACCGGCATGAACATTGACAAATTGTTTAAAAGTTTTAAATCTTGTCCGCAAAAAATACTTCCCTTTCTTTATAACGCTGAATTTGGAATTCCGAAAGTTGCATTTAGAAACCAGGAAAAAAAACCGGAAGTATCTAATGATCACTTTTCTGCCATCAATAATATTGATGATTCTTTTGCGAATTTACCTGAATTCTTGATGAAATGTGCGAAGACTTTAAGTTATATGAGGTTTTTAATTCCCTTGATTTCATGGGTAATCTCCATCAACGAATTCACAGGTCCAGGAAGTAATTACAAGTTTGATATAAAGCAATTCTCCGTTTGAGTGGGCCAACGAAATGGTGTTTTGTCCGGAAACCACGAAATTTGGGCCCCACGATTTCACAATATTTGTTAAAGAAGTCGAACCAGATAAAATTCGTCACCTCATGCTTAAATCCACGGCAAGAACGGAAGAAAGCACACGTTTTAACTTTATTTAAAAAAGTAGTGATTGTAACTTTTCTGTGAGTTACTGACATATTTCGTTGAATTTCAAACGAGGCAGGTTCGTATACTTATCTTAGGTGGGTATTCAAAAAGATTGCTATACAAAAGTGTGATTTTCAAGTATTTCGTTTTTTCTAAAAATTGGAAAAATGTATAGGTAGGGTTTCCTTGGTTATCTAGCAAGCCTAGTTCTTTCTGCAAGCAGGCATTGTTATAGTGTTTGCAGAAAAAGATTAAGTTATAAGATACTTTGTCTGCGGACGTAGCTACATACCAATCATGTAGGTCATTGACTGTGGAGGCGACATCGGAGTTCAAAAATTCAGACTTGTGTTTTGTTTTCATTTAAGATTTCAAGCATCTAAAGTAATAAAGAAACACTGAGTATTATATACACATCGTTCACTAGAGCAACTCTTGAACAGGCATCCTGTATTTGGGATTATTGTTCTATGCCTTAAGGCTTGGAAAGGTTGCAGCTAGAAGGCGCCATATTTGTGACTGGTCGCTTTCCTCTGTACATAGCCTCTTGCTAGTCACTTTACCTCGTACCTATAAAATGTCAGAGAGAAAGGCATAAAGTTTCTACTGTCTATTAGATTCACAATAGATTGGTTCCAGATTATCTTTAAGGCTGTCTTTCTTGAAATGGATATGATCATCATCACGATCTCTTTAACCTAGATAGCTATTAAATGTCAGCCTGTAGATTAGATTTATATAAAAAAAATCATTTATCCCCTCTATAATAAACTTATGGAATATCCTTGATAATTATCTAATCTTCATCTGTATTTAATACGAATGTGTCATATGTATCCCGCGTTTTACCAACGTATTTGAATGTTGGAACCCGATACCTTTGAGTCCTTGTAGCAACAATAGTACAAAACTGTGTGGTCTTCAAATAATTAATTCCCTGTAGGTGTGTGTTCAAGTCTACTTGCCACTGTGATATTAATGATTTATTCCGTGTATGTTTCTTGCTTGCTTGTCATTTTGATGATGGAGATTATGTTATTATTTTTAAAACCAGGGAATAGATTTTTTAACTTCTCTTTCGAATTATGGTATTCACCCAGACTCTCATCTCAATACTCTTCTATGTGATGACGCGGACCTTCTATTCCAAACTAATGTCAATACTATACTGCTGCACTGTCATTCATGTGATCAGCATAAAAAGGTTTGAAAGCAATAAATTGACAATTTTTGTTACTGCACCCCTCACACACACGTTAAACACTCATATCTGCCTTTTCCTCGCTGTGTCTTGTATAATTTATTCCATACCAATTTCAATGCTTAAAATGTTGTCATCTATCTCAATATATGGGTATTTATATGTCGGTAGGGATTGGCTCGACCACTCAGACTGCATATAACTGTTCATCGATACTATGATTATCAAATTAATTTATACCTTTATAACATAAAAAGACTCAATATATGGGTATGTCTTTGTGGGTAGGGATTGGCCCGACCACTCAGACTACTCATAAATCGCATAAGTAATCATATATAGCTATTAAAATAAAAATGAATGCATATAACTATCTAGACTGGCTACCATCCCCTAAGTTTTTATGAAGTTCTCAGCTGCAATTTTACTACTAGCTTATCTCCCCCCAGTCTAGAATCAGACATCCAAGTGATGAAAAAAAAATTAGTTAAACTTTTTTCTTGATAATTCAATATTCTAGAGACGGTGGCCAGTCTAATAACTATCATATGGGCTAATAAAATTAACAACAATGATTAACTCATCACCAGCATTTACATAATGTAACACAAAAGTGAGAATGAAAGAGAATGAAAAAATAAGCCCAGATATAGAGTAAGAATGTGATTTATTACTGTAGGTGAGTAAGACATTTGAATGAAGTATACGAGTTTAGGGTGGATAATAGATGTAATTAAATTAGAATCACATAGCTTGGGGAAAATCAATCGTGGAACTAAAAAAAAAACAATAATAAAAATATATACTATATGTATATATAAAAAAGCACGATGATGAAATGGCTCGGTGCACCAAATATTCAGACATGGAAATAAGAATTGTATATGTTAATATGTATGCTTAATAACAATCGCAAGTATACTCATATACTAGTGTTTCTCATGAAGCTTCATTTATATATGTAAATACAATTTTGTAAAAGTACCAATCCATTTTCTACAATATCAAGAAATGTTTTATGCTTTCTATTAAGCAACCATATGGTAGGCAAATTGAGCCAATATTGAGTACTGGGAAAAAAATGTTGCCATCACGTGTTTTCAAACTTAATGTATATTATACTGTCGGGAGAGGGAATAGTGAATTGTGAGAACTTGTGGCTAGTCCATTTTGTTAATCAATAAGATGTGTCTGTAGGAATGAAGTAATTTCAATCACTGAAATGACGTTTGTAATAAAAAAAAAGTTATATGTGAATTAAGAAAGAAATTGCAAACGAATTCAGTTTTAAGTTCAGAATACAGAAACTCATAAGAGTAGCGTTGATTTATTCCGCGGACAAAGGGAGGTAACTCCGTTAAAACGATGGTAAGTTCCATTTTCATAGTAAGACTTAACAATTAGAAATTCAAAAAACGTGTTTTGATATTTAAAATGTTTTGGACCGAAAACCTAATATATCCGAAATCCAAGATAACTGGATCCTTTTACTTGAACTTTTTCATTTGACCTTTTTATATTCAGGTTTTTTACCAAAATGTCAAAGTATTGAAAATAACAAAAAAGTAGTTTATGAAGAGATAACAATTATTTAAAAAAAAACTACATTTTAGATCTGTAATAAAACAATTTTTGAACATTTGACGTCAAAATTCCCAAACGCTCTGGATGGTCCAACGAATGTGCTTATTTTCCTTTATACTATAGCTTATATGTCTGTCATCGCGATTTTTCTTTGATTTTTATAAAAAAAAAAGTAATAGTAGTTTTGAATTTATCATTTTTTGTTTCAAGTTCCTGTATTTTATCTTACCGGACCAAAGCTTGCTCTCAATATAGTTAAGTTTGATATGCCTTTATTCATTTATCTTTCAATTGATTTTATTATCATTACACCAGTTAACATTCTAAACTTTGTTACATTCGAGACAAAAACACGAAGTAAATCTTCCTCGTATATGGGAGTAATCAATTTAAATCACCGAAATTATAACCTGTAGTATTCTCTTATTTATTAAACTGGTCTCAAAATCGTATGCCTAGAATGGAATTTTTACATAAAAAATCACACTTCATGTACCTCATTTTAATCAAAACTTTCTTTGCAAGTAGGTTTCAGCTAACAACAGAATTGCAAACTTTTACATCAACGCGATTTTTATTATTGTTACTTATGTCTTTTCTAAACTTTTAATTTCTAAACAACAGCATGTTTTAATGTTAAGTAGACTTCTGTTTGAATGATGCAAGTTATCGTTATTGAACGCAGTTCGTTGCTATGGTAGACCATCTGCTTATGCGCATTGGAAACAATCTACACCAAGAAAGATAGCCCCAATTAACTATTATATAAAACAAAGATATAAACTATTATATAAAACAAAGATATAAACTATTATATAAAACAAAGATATAAACTATTATTTGATAAAAGAAAAACGACAGGTTCAAAGGTACATTGTGAATTTTTTCATAAAACTTCATCAAATATCTGGAAAGACTGAATTGGAGGATCCAGACCTGAGATCAACGTCGCTTAATAGAAAACGTCCTTCCAAGAGCAAACATCTCCTTTAGTCGATTTCAATTTCATTTATTTCATATAATCAAGTCTAACTTTTATAGTAACTTCTGTTGGGAATTTGATATCTTTATCTATATATATATATTCCTTAAACATTTGTTTGGGTATTGCGTGACGAAACTATAACAGAAAACACTGAAACTTACAGATGTATATAAACAATTTAGTAGGTAAAACAAAAACAATGATGCAAATACTGAGAGTCGCCAAAATGCAGGCCAAGCACAATTAAACAAATTCAAGTGAAGGCGTACAATCCACTAAGATTTATAAACTCCAATGTCCTGAACTGATATCTGTCCAAGAAGACGATGAAATAATATCCAATGTTCTGAATGATTTTTTTCAAAAGCACTATTGATGAATATTTATAAATATTACTTGCAGTGTTCCACACTAAAGGACCTGAGTGCGCTAATCAGGCATTTCTACTCAAGGTCTTGGCGGATGCAATGCTTCCCCAGTATACACATGCTAATAGCAGGTATCCCTAAGGCAGATAATGATGCATGAATTAGATTAAATATTTTGTAAGTAGATATGGTATTTAAAATGTATGGGGGTTGGATACCAGGCTTGTTTATGACTTAATGAATTGCACTGAAATTAATGATATTTTAAGAAAACTTGTAGAGCAAATTACCGTCTCAGTATAGGTGACATTTACTTGTTTCCATGACAATATTTTACCTTGTAGATTTCTCAAACGTCTGCGACTAACTTCCGTTTCATAAGAGGAATACGTTATATCCTTTTGTTGAAACTGCTGTAAAATTTTCCAAAATTTACATTTTCGCATTTGTTTTCGGTATTAATGCAAGAAAAAATGAATTTCGTCAATGTCAGTAGACGCTTTTTAACACAAAATAACCAATGAATAAGGTACTTGCATCAGTTGTTATGAATCGAGAAGATCCACCTATATACCACGCATGTGACAATCCATTTTACAGTGGAACATTTTTTATTAGAATGTTCTGATTTCAGACACATTCGTGATAATTACTTTTGAGTTTCGGATATGAAAACCCTTTTCACTTCCGTGGACTCCAAGGCATTATATAACTTTTTGAAGGACATAGGTCTAATTTATAGACTCTGAAGTCTTTTAACCCACCTTACCCTCTTTGGCGTTATCTTTACATCACATTTTCTATATTATCTATTCATCATCTCTATAACTTATTTTTATTTTCATATTTTAATTATTTACACATACCGTGCTAATGCTTTTAAAAAATATTCATTTTTATCTGATTTTATCTACGCTACTCGCATCATGTTTGTTTAAACGAAAAATCAACATGGCCCTAAATGACCAAAATTGTCGATGGGCCGTTAAACAAAAACAAACAAACGAATCAAGAAGCCTGACACACATCAGATGAAAAGGAAACGTCACTATTTTATACTCAAATAATTCAAGGACTAACAGTAAGAATAATATGAGCTGCAAAACATGTTTCCTTGCTTTAACTAGTAGTGTCAGAGCACACTAGCATTTATTTTACAGTTCGTGCATTTTCTCCCACGCAAGAAGTTGGGGCTTCACCGGCAGAACCGACATAAAAGATGACATTATTACCTTCACCATCATTTCTGCCCAGAAAGAAAATTTAAAACAGACGAACCTATATCACCGCGGATAAAACTGTCCCAAAACACAGACAAATAATGGATCAAGGTGTTTAACCTGTGGTTCAGGTAATACCATCGATTATCAAAATATTGGAGAAGAAATATGTTGAACAAATTCCTCATATTGTCTTGCATGGGTGGGATGAGCCGCTGGTCCACTGGGCCCCGTGGCCAGTGTTTTCTGGGTGGACCAGTAGGTTTTTCAACAAGCTATCCCGCCGGGCAAGTAGATATTTTGTAAAATCTACATTTTCAGCAGATTTGAAAAGCTTTATTTTAAACCCAGAATGTACCACAGCGCTTCTAGATTTCATAATTTCTGGTGAGGGGTTAGAAGAGTATCAAGTTCCTTTGGTGCTCACTTGGTCCTGCAGCCCTTGTTATCTGAACCAGCACACTTCAAACAGCACGAGTTTTTACTTAAACTGGCCCTTTAGACCAGTAACAATTTTTTTTAAATTCCACCCCTGGTCTTGTTTGCAATATCTTATCATATGAATTACACATAACCATTCACAAAAACCTACATGAATGTAGAACGTATAAACTAGCCTCTGTATCGGCTACAACTGAGGCGGTATCGAAGACGTCATAAAGTCGACATGTTTTTAATCCATCCTCCAAGTTGGTCACGGTGAAGGACACACAAGTCGAACTGCCCACGCAGTAAGTGGCACAATGCCGTAACGTTGTATTGTGTTTCTGGTCCAGGTGGTTGATGCTACTTTCCAACACATGATCTGTTATTCTGCTAAAATGAGTTGCATTTCTGTGTTTATATGCCGTCGTGCATACGACTGGGGGTGGTGGAGCTGGAGTAGTGGGAAGTCTTGAGGCAGCTACAAAGATAAATATATGATATTATATATATGTAAAATACAATATAATAAAACGAAAATATGTACCAAGAAACACCGAAACAGTAGGTAAACCATCAATAGGAATAGGGCGAAGGAAGATGAATGTCGGTTTAGAAAACCAAAAACGTAATTTTTTGGTGGACATTTGGTCGATACGTCTTAAAAGACCTTAGTTGTGTAACTAAAGGTCAAGTGAATTAAAAGTCGTACCTAAAGTCTTAGGTTTTTGAAGAAGTACAGCGCAAAGGGGGAATGGTGCCAATAACACCATTTATAACCTTACAAATAGAAATGGGCGACTTGATCATCCATACCCATATATTTCCCTCCATTCCACTATATATGCAGTTTAAAATTATTTATCAGAAGCTTGTTCGAGATGATCTTCAGTTCGTTGGTTATTGTGAAGTATTTGCAACAAGTAACAGATTCAAAGAATGTTGACATTTACTGATATTTTCTGAGGGTGGATATTTGGAACAGAGAACATGAATTTATGAAACTACAATTGATACATAACACGTAATTAGGTTAAAAATCTACTTAGTCGAATAGCGGAGTAAAGTCATCAAAAAGTGATGAGCTTACTTTTATCCAAACAAAATGTAGAAAACAATTGGAAAAGCAAAAGCTTAGATTTCGATGCATATCATATTTATTTTTAGATGTTATTTTCTCTGAGAAGAGAACAACGAGAATATCCCTACAGGGGCTTTATAAAGGTCGGCTCAAACGATCATGCAATTTGAAGCAGCATGTCAATTCATTTAATGCAATGAAACTAAAAAAGCAAAGACTTGATGAGAAAAGAACCTTTTTAAACCAACAATTTTGTTGAACAAATGGAAAACTCCTTCACCAAATAGGTATCGGTACATTTTAAAAAAAATAATTACTTTGATAAATGCAAGTAATACACACACTTGTGGACAAAGTATGCCAAACATGATTAACACTGCATCATACAGCTGTTTCGTCCTTCTCGTACTTGTCGGTGATGCTAAGGGCCAAACAGTTGGAAATCTAAATTAGTTTATGAATAACCAATATATGGTTCTTTAAATTAGGAACAAACACATTAAATATTAATATTGCAGCTGCTAACTAAGATCAATAAACGAAGAGTTCATAAAATTTACAGCAGATGTAGGTTTTCTTTACCTGGAAAAGACACCCCTTCACATGAGTTCAAGCTATCGCCATAATCTGCAGAAGAAAATTCAGAGTCGTACATGGCTAGACAAATCATTTGACCTTTAAATCTTTTCTCTGTTGACACAGCCGAACCAGTGCCATCAAATTGGCTTCCTATCCGTATCGTTCCCGGGAGTATTAAGGTTGACGGTACGCCGCTTCCTGCTTTTTCCCAGTGGTTATTGCCGTTTGAGAGTAGTATCTTAACACTTGCTGCAGAGTCGTATATTATAAAGCAGATGAGACACCATTCGTTGGCTGTCAGGGCCACAGCGTCCGTCCTTACCTCCATGACGGCATTGTATGTCACGACGGCATGTCCGTTGTCTACGAATATGATAATGTTTTGTTGTCCATCTCTTGACCTATAATGTAGAACTGTTCCAGTGGTAGTGGACGCCTTTATAAAGACACAAAACGACAATTTATCGAATTGATTAGCATTGTTGACAGGCAGATCCATGTGAGTGTAGGTTGTGCCATCAAAGTTGATAGGATCGCAAGGTATGGAGGGGTGGGGCCCTATGAATTGGTAATCACTGGCTTCGATATTGGGGTGTGTCTGTCCGCCATCTTGGACCTCAAAGTTGAATGCCTTGCTACACACAGGCCACACGTACTTGGGTGAACTCCCTCCTGTCACGGCCTGGAAAACTGTAATCACAGATATTATGATGTGATTATAAAAAATGAATACAAGAAATGTGGCAACGTTTTTCAGAAAATAATAGCTTTTTCCTTATTTTATATGTTTTTTTTTTATATTTTGGTAATAAAGACTTCATTCATAATTGGAAATTAATAACAACAGTATAATAAATAATGTATGAAAAACGCTTGCAAATAAGAAGGGAAGATACCTTTTTTTTAATTAAATTTCGATTTATCCTTAGATGTAGGTGGGTCAACACTACATTCAGAGACCATCTTCGTGTTGTTTTATTTCATATTATCACTTAACCAATTTTAATAGGATTTGTCTCTTAATGCAGATGGTATAGATGTCTTTTGATGATATTTGACTCGTCTTGCCAGAATTAATGCCGTTTACATGTTTATAGGACCTACAGTCCACGAAAAGTGCCAGCCACCTTGTCACGTAAAATAATCACTGAAAATACGAAACTAGGTGAAGTAATCACTGAAAATACGAAACTAGGTGAAGTAATCACTGAAAATACGAAACTAGGTGAAATATACGAAACTAGGCACTATATAAGCACTATATAAGCACTGAAGAATCTAGGTAAAAAAATCCTTGATAATATGAAACAAAATGCTTTATTGAAATCTAAATATTTCCTGCACCATTTAAGAAAGTCCTTGTTTTATACACAAAATAATTAAAATACATACGTCATTCTCGAGACAATGATCGTGCAATACATTATGGAAATATTCAGACTTTTTCATAACATTTTGGAAGTTAGGGTATGCTCCCAGATATAACAATTTCGAAAGCAATTTATCTATTTAGGGAATATTAATGCCCTTGAAAACACTGAAATTAATTAGTTTATTTTTCAGTACCATATATACAAATAATTTCAACCGAATTTGTTTTCAAAATGAAACAATTCTATTTAAAAGTTTGAATTCTGGTCCATGTTTTATTTTAAAGAAATGGTCTAGTATTTGGATAAACGATATGATTAAATATTTACACTGTAAATATTTTAGATTTGCCACTTTATGATGCTTTGTTTGAAAAAGATACCTTAAATTAAATTTTGATGAGTTTAAGCGCAAAATATAGCATTATTATGAGACTTTTACGGAATCGACGAGGTGTGAAAAACATAAATAAGAAATGAATATTAAAACAATGGATGTTATCGAAAAACTACATTCGCGATTAAAATCTAAATAAATAATATATTTACAAAATATTTTACAATCTGTAGTCATGTAAGATATTATCTCAGTAGACAAAAATACTTCAAACCGTAGCCGAACAGTTTTTAGAAATCAGCATCGATTAAAGTAGGACAAAATACAAACAAGACATTTTATGGGGAGATCCTTGAAAAAGAACAAAAGGATTTAAACAAAGTTTTTCCAATATGTAATAGCACAATAATGAGCATAATTTTAATTAAAAAAAAAAAAACCCAGCAATATTCACATCGCAAAAGGAAATATAATGTGTTCCTAATGAGATTGGGATAGCATAGCTATGGTAGAAAATAATGGCCACGGAAACTAGACCCTCACCTGTGTCGGTGTTACTTTCATCTTTTATACACACGTTACAGAATTAGGTTTTATCGATCAACAGGAATCACTGTACAATATTGAACTGTTTACTATACCTATGGGGTAAGACAGAAAAATTTCAACCGCCGGGGTTAGATTCTTAATATCTAGCCCGAGGCTTTGTTGAGGATCTTACCCTGACGGTTGAGATTTTTTCTGTCTTATTCCTAAAGAGGGAAAGGATTATTTTTCTCTCACATAAAATACAAGTCGTAATTTCATGAAATGCAAACGTTGAGTTCATAATTTTCGTCAGATCGGAGTTATATTCCGTGATCTGCTTTTGCTGACGTGACGTCATGCAATTGTTATGACATGGAAATCCCCTGGTCGTTACCCTGATATAAAACAGAGATACTTTCCCTGACCGGAAGTGTGGATATATCTGTCTAATAGAGGAGAAACGAATACCCGACACCTTCCTGATCTTGCTCAACCGCTCCAACATATTGCTAGATATGGCAACATTGATAAAATGTCATATGTTATTGATTTATCGGATGCAAACATACTAAATATCGCGTCATGCAGATCAATTTTAATATTTCAAAAGTCCTATATTCTAACGTCATGCATGAATAGTAAATGAGTGAATTCGGCAAGACGGCGGGTTTTTATGTCAGATATTCTAAAAACAGCTATTCCAGCCTGGATGTTTTTTTCAAACGGTCCTTATCTTGATGAAAGCTAGAGATTTAGAAATAAAGTAAAAAGTCTATTAAAAAATGAATGAGGATGCGTAATGAATACAAAAAATAGAAAGTATTACGACAAAGATCTAGGCTTTAGTCGGTACAAGACATTAGAAACGTCTTCTAAATTAGATAATATAGTCATTTCATTATTTGATTATTTGGAATAACCTATATTCTAAGATCGCGCAGGTAAGTCAACCAAGAGAAATCTTGGTGCAGGCACTTACTTGCTACAGTTTCCGTAAACCCGGACATGAGTGAGTTGTTTTCTCTGTAGTATGTTAGATGTGACAGATGATTTAATTAAAGTGAAAAGATACCATCTTCTAACCAATTATAGGTGTAGTTTCAAAAAGGGCTTAACATAAAATAGCACTTAATAACACCAAGCGTGTGGGCAGAATAAAATCAAAGAGGTATGGCGCGTCAGGTAAGCCGAACACCTCTTTCAGGTCGGCCAAAGAGGTATGGCGGGTAAGATACGCCTAACACCTCTTTCAGGTGGTCAAGGGATATGGCGCGTCAGGTACGCCGAACACCTCGTTCAGATCGGTCAAGATGTTTTGCGCGTTAGGTAAACTAAACACCTCGTTCAGATCGGTCAAGATGTTTTGCGCGTTAGGTACACTAAACACCTCGTTCAGATCGGTCAAGA
>JAUMHH010171036.1:0-16192 GCA_032359455.1 Chlamys rubida | reverse complement strand
GAAGTAATGGATTCAATTAACGGTAGGAGATGATCATCCACTCGTGAGTAAAAGCCTGTTGTGTTTTTAATAAACCGTGTTTTTGTTACCGGTATCTAAATTTTACAACAGTCTGTTCCTTAATAAATTGGGAAAATATATCATTATTTGTATTGAAATTGCGTATATATTTCTCAGGTTTGGGTAATTTTGGGAAAATAAGGCACTTTTTATCTAGGGGAAACAGCCTGTATTTGGCAGTAAAACTGAGCAAATAAATCACAGATAAAGTATATATTTTTTTCTATCTTTACAAAGTTACCGCAATATTTCAACCGGCTAGACAGACTGTCACAAGAGTGCTATTTTTCTTTTGACTGTTTATGATGTACATGTGACATAGCTAGCATGAAAATTGAATCCTCACTTATAATTAATATCAGTACAGCAGAACCTTACGTTACAGAACCTTGCTGTTATAAGCATGTTTGTCCTGATTTAAGTGCAAGAAAAGGTGACCATATCAAATAGTTTGTTTTCATTTTAGTACAACAATCCACATTACATCAAACTTGAAAATCATTAACAAATATTGTAAGAAAACTTAACCAGTTTAATCAAATAAAGCTAGTCTATACATTAATGTACATAAAAATAAAAAGGTTCAAAATAGTAAGACTTTTTCTTAAATTTTACATTTTTTTTAGTCATAAAAATACTGGTTATTTCTTGAAAACATTGTTATACATTAATAATCTGACATTTTGCACATTTCCGCAGTTCCACATTTTTATTTTTACCTGCAGACAACTGTTTAAAACAGTGTGGTATCACAGGTTCTACCATACTACCTGTGATAAACACCCTGCTGAAAAAGATTCTTACATGCAACATCCCGATCAAGTGGTACGGTTGCTTACATTGACATTAAATACACTGATCAAATATAGAAATTGATTTAAATTTACCTTAACGTCAAACACTCTGATGAAGTAGGAGCGATTTGGGTTGTCTTTGATGAAACAGGCAACACCACAGAAGCGCTTGGTCCACCGGTTCCGTGATGGAGGATCAGCTGTATACAGCTGTACCACACCTGTTGCCAGGGACTAAAACAAACACAAAATTGGAAAATATATCATGTCAAAAGCTATTGCATATAATGTACATATTGCTCTTATTCAAATGTAATGGACTGTTTCATAGCGGTTAAAATTTGGAAAATTAGAGTGAAAATGTATTTTTATGCCTAACAGTGTCCATGATTGTTTACAACAAATCATCTGATAGCTGTAAAGATTGAAATGAACATTCATAACAACAATTTGAGTTAGCAGTTGTAAATTTATTTAGAATGTAAAACTTTTATGATGGAAATATAAGGTCACATTAACATATTGTCCCCTTTCAGTTTGTCATTTCATCCTGACAAAATCATAAAGATTCTGTTGTTAGCAGGAGTAAATATGACACCCTTCAAAATTTCACAGATGTCAGCCTGAAAGGTCATGGATTATTGGAAACTATGTTTTTGCTTTCTTCACTGCATGCATGATCATAAATGTTAGTGAAATGACCCATAGAGCTTATGTGTGACCTCTTTTAGAATCGTAATCTGTCATCAGTATTCTCCGCTGCAGGGACATTTAAGTGATCAGAATAATTCTAATTCACCTTTGCAATTTTGGCAGATTTAATTGTACATAGTATTATGGTCCCCTTCTAGCTTCGCACTACAGGGTAAAAGGGAATTTCCTTTTTGCTCAATTGGTAGCGGTGTACTGGGAAGCTGAGGGTTACAGGTAAGATCTCTGGTGGAAGCACATGCATACACTACTAATTAGTCGGGGTGAAAACATTTTTTTTAAAAAGAGGGGGTATTAAATTGGCAGATTTTAATTGTACATAGGATAACAGTCAGACTTCGGGCTTGCATGAACCTTTAGCTCAATAGGTAGAGCATCGGACTGAAAACTGGCGTCACTGGTTCTATCCCCTGTGGAAAAAAACTCTTTTTCCTGTTACACAATATTGTTTTCCTTTTCTACACTTTTTATTCAAATGTCCTTTTCCCAAACTGAGCAGCAAGCGCAGCACCCGCATGTACAATTTATAACCCTTCTACCACTGGCCAGTATGTTCTAATTGGTGATGCCACTGGATCTATAACACTAAATCAAATAACCCCCAATTCCAGCACTCCATGATTTCAATTTTGTAAAGTAGTCTCGTCGATTCCACACTCTCAATCTACCCCTTTTTAAAGTTCATGATGATAGTCCAAACTACATAGGGTTAGGGATTCATCTTACGTAGCTTAACTACAGGGTAAAGTACAATTTTTAATAAGCTGTCTTTGTCAGCGACTGTTGCTACAATATGTACACATGTAAACCCTTACCACGCATCCTCTGCCCAACATTCCGTATAATTGGTCATTTTCTGAATTGTCTAGCAGTAAAGAAGCGCTATTTGATGACCGGGGTCTATTTCTGCGTTGATTTCCTTGTGACATTTTGTCCCTTTCCAGTCTTTGTCAACTTCGGGTCTCAGAGGACTTCACTTCCTTGTTTTAAACCGGATGTAGACATGTTTGCTCACTTCCTGTTAAGATGATAAGTAAAAAAATAAACCTTCTATTTTCATCCTATGTTTACAATGCAAATAATTCCTTAGTGCCATAATATTTTTCGTCAGAGTCTGTATTGTTCTTTTGACTGAAGAGATTTTACAATAACAAAATAAACGCGCAAGAATATGCGCTGTAGAGTTCAGAGAGGTCAAACAGTAACTACCAACAGCTGATCGAGCGTGACATGGTAATGTCGAGACAGACAGCTGACAGTTGAATGGCTTGAACGCGACAAGCTCCGCCCACCACGAGCGTTAGTGGTGAGTGTAGTTTCTTTATCTCATAACCAAGTACGTAATGCACAAACAAACCTAAAGAGGTGTATTATTGAATACTTAGTGCTAACGCGAGGTTTGTTCCATGCTGTCGTATTCAGCGGTGTATTTTAACCGGTGTGGAACATCAACACTGCATATTACCTTGGATATATAATTTAATACACACTGCCTGTATTACCATACACTGCATATTACTGAAGTGGTTCATTATCATAGGATTTCTGTTGGATTTTAACTTTGATTTTGTCTACTTTCATTATATAACCACTATAGCGGATTTGTGTTCCAAGAAGAGTGACAGCGAGTCTATGCCTTGCTGTGAAGACTGTGATGTGTCGTGTGAACTGGTGTAACCTACTCTTGCTGCCGGGGTAGATGAGAGGCTGACCATGCCTGCACGGATGATGGACGAGGAGTTTCTGTCGGGTCTAATGGAGGGAGGGATGGGGCTCGGACCAGCCCTACCCGTGCACATAGGACACAAACACAACCTAAAACACCGGTTCGAGTTGATCAAAACTCTTGGAGAAGGTTCCTATGGGAAGGTTAAACTTGCCATTGAAAAATCCACTAAGGAACAGGTAAAAAACATGACAGCTTTCATTTCTACTTTGTATAAAACTGGGTTTTCACTGTTTTTAGTTTATTCTTTTTTTTTTTAGATATATAATTAATAGCATTTACATGTATCAAACATCCAATAGATAAAATCTTTCATGGAATCATGCGACATTAGTGAAACTTAATTAAGACAATAATCTCAAAAACTTAAATCCCATAAAGACTTAAGAAATATATGCTAATGCAATATGGTGTTCAGACTCAGACAATGATCATCTGTCAACAGTTTTCTTTTTTCAATTAAAATTTTTATTAAGAAAAATACCCAAACAGTTTTGTTCAAAAATCTTTCACTTTTACTTACCAACAGAAAAATTTGATGGATTAAGTGAAAACAGGATGTCTGGCGGAGTTGACAGTGTTTGAGAGTTTATCTTTACCCTTTTATGTTGTGACGTTTATCAGAGCAACAGCTGGGTATTTATTTCACTAGGTACATTATGTATGGGACAGTTTATTCTTACCAACCGGCCTATCTATAAACGCAGGTACACTTCTGTAAAACTTAGTTATTGTACCAGGGTGATATGCGGTATAGGTATGTCAGGTAAATAACGCCAGATGGATTACTGTTTTAAATAAATTCGCTCATTTACATCCTGTTGGTACATGTGTTCAAAGAATAACAGGTTGTTTCTAGCATATTCCAGGAAATCTTTTTTCGGAATTTAATCTGTACTTCTGAATTACTCATCTTTTTAATGGGAAATATAGTTTTAGGGACCAAACAAATCATAATAATTGAATATATACAAATCTGTATAGTAGTTTTATTGGCATAGCTACAATTGATAATAACAGGTTGATTCGTACACAAAACTTTTTGGTACTGCTAATTGATACTAACAGTGATTTGTATAGAAATCTGTAGAGGAGTTTTATTGGTAGGGCCAATTGATTAGTGAGAGACATGGTTGTCAGTGGCAGTGATAGTAAGTGATAGATAAGGCAGACTGTCAGTGAGGTGTGGACTGATCCGGTCTGACATTTATAGCTGTAATACACTACACAGAAATACTATTGATTGGATCATTAGGTATGTCACACGTTTGTCATGGTCCCTAACCATTAGTGTAACTCATATCCCACTCAAATCAATACACTGCCATTGACTACGCCTGCTGGGAATTCCGTCTGGTGTATCATCTGTTCGATTCCCCTGGCTACCAATCTCTGTCCTTTAGGAATTAAACATATGTGATGTTAATCCAGCTAGGCTAGAAAATTGCTGATTTTTTTTTACCCAAACAGGTTTCCCTTATGATATGAAGCTTTAAAATATGGTGTTGATATATAAGTACCAAGTGTGTCTGCTCAGTTGTTGAAAAGATGACGTCATTTTATACACAGCGATCATTACATTTATAGCTAAACTCAGGTAACTCGTGCAGGTAGAGGTGTAACGAGTTTACGTTTTCCAATGTTATCTGACAGTTTAACATGACTCACAAAAACACCAGTGATAAAAGGTGATACTGCCTTGGAAACAGAAAACTTGTGCTCCAGTACATAGAAATTGACTTGTTTCTATGAAGTTAGAGTACTGTCATGGGTTCAGACCTGAGGTCAGCCCCAGTTACTGTGTAGTAACTTTACTGTCATGGGTCCAGACTTCAGGTCAGCTCCAGTTACTGTGTAGTAACAATACTGGCATGGGTCCAGACCTGATGTCAGCTCCAGTTACTGTGTAGTAACAATACTGTCATGGGTCCAGACTTGAGGCCAGCTCCAGTTACTGTGTAGTAACAATACTGTCATGGGTCCAGACCTGAGGTCAGCTCCAGTTACTGTGTAGTAACAATACTGTCATGGGTCCAGACCTGAGCTCCAGTTACTGTGTTGTAACAATACTGTGGTGGGTCCAGACCTGAGGTCACATCCAGTTACTGTGTAGTAACAATACTGTCATGGGTCCAGACCTGAGGTCAGCCCCAGTTACTGTGTAGTAACAATACTGTCATGGGTCCAGACCTGAGGTCAGCTCCAGTTACTATGTAGTAACAATAATGTCATGGGTCCAGACCTGAGGTCAGCCCCAGTTACTGTGTAGTAACAATAATGTCATAGGTCCAGACCTGAGGTCAGCTCCAGTTACTGTGTAGTAACAATACTGTCATGGGAAGATTGGTGAAACTCACCTATGTCATTTTCTTCTACTTCATTTTGTTAGATTCATCTTGTAATTTAAATATATCTTCTGTTTTGGTGTTATCAGTCTTACAGAGGTAGCATACCTTTTTCCCCATCATAAAACACCTTTTATATTTCATAATGTGATGCTGTAACTATAGAACTGTTGATGTTAAGTCGTGGTACAAAACAAACGAGGTTTTGTGTAGTGATCATGACATTGCATATCATTCAATGCCAGAATGTGTATTCACCACAAAACACATCATACTTTGTCCCCAATGGTAATGGCTCAGTAACCATTTACACCAATGTCTAAATATTGAATATTTGTTAGTCAAGAACTGAATGGGGCTTTTGTTTTCAAACTCCATTAGCTATAAATACTCCGTGTTTGAAAAGGTCTGACTGGGAGTAAGATGATATCTAGGTAATTGATGACGGTCAGGTTTCAGGTCCAATAGAAACTGTGACTTTGTTTGACAACTCATTATTACCCCGTTTAAGTTGTTGTGTAAGATCAATTAAACTAAATTCTTCTATTTGCTAAAAACTTTCATTAGAATTTTTTAAAAATGTTTTAATTGTTATTACATTGTTCAAATTTGTTTTATTATCAAAACAGACATGTACAATTATCCAAAAACATGTATTTACAAGAGAAAAAAGGAAAAATTTTGTTTAAACTGTTTTTTTAAATCAATGATTTATTATATAAGAATCAATATGAACATAATGTTATACATGTATGTGACCATTTAACTTGATTGTCAGAACTGGTCAGTACTGACACCAGAACTTTAATCACTTAACTAGGTGTCATTACTGTGACTCATCATGAGGACAGTTGAACAATACATCTTGACCTGTGGTCAACCGAGTGGACAATCTCTCAACACATTCCTGGAGGAGACCATATGTCATTAACTTAAATTTCTTACACCAAGCTAATGTGTCCGTAGATAATAGACTACAATAAATGTTTGGTGACCCCCGTGACCCAGGGTCAATGACAGATTACTCAACCTTACCTGGGTAAAGGTATTACTTTATCTCACCATCTAGACCTTCTATCCGAGGGCTGTCTTTAATTATCATTCCACTCTCACTGTTGAGATGTCAAGTGTTCTGTGCATAAGGTGACAATATTGTATTAAAATGTTTTAGTGTACGTGATGTCAGTAGATGCCCTGTTGTGTACTGCCTTGGCGTACCTCACCTTTAATTACAGAGTAGAGATCAATACTTTGTAATTACCTAACATCTACAGATGTTGAGGTGCAGGTACTATGGGTTATGTCAATGTTCTGTGTAAAGTATAAAAATGAAATCGGGCTAACCCCTATACTTAAGGTCGTATTGAAATATTTAACATTAATAGCTATAAAGGCAGGTAATTGTGTTTTATGTAAAAACCTGCATGCTGGCTATTGAAGTGGATGGCTTCAAACGTTTTATGCCTGCATATGTATAGTATTAAATACAACAAAAAGTTCAGATGTTGGAGGATTTTATCTCCAATGTTAAATGCTGTAGATTGAGGGTCAACACAAACTCTGACTGAAATAATAACAAAAAGAACGGGAGGATGTAGGGGGGATAGCTACTCGAGCGTGCCAGTGAGCTTTATAGCCGTGAAGGCAGACGAGACTACCAATTTCCGACACAGAAAGGCCAAGTTTGTTACACCTGGCCTATAAGGTTATGAAGAGAAACATTTAAGGTATGCTGTTAGATTTTCAATGGCTATGTAGTACAGCCTGACACCTCCACCAGTGTACAACCATGGTAATTATATAGCAGTTAGGTCCGATTGCTGTAAAGTGACCATATTAGATTATAATTACAGGTCTGCCTCGCCTCAAGTGGTCTGAAGTGTGTGTACCTTTTGACACCTGTGGTTTTGTGTGGCGCACACAGGTGCTAATCCATCCTCTGTCATCCTGATGTAAAGATGGCTACCTGTCACATAATTTACAATTTTTGATAAACTAGCTACACATTGAAATAAATCTCAGTATATGCACTCAGAAGTTTATGCTGAATATCCTATAAACGAGAAACAAAGGACAATCTATAAGATAGGTATGTACATGTATATATGTGTACACAAGTATGTAAACGGTAAAACCTACAAGGCCAATTAAACAAGATCACCTTTACAAAGGAAGAAATCACAGTATTCAGATCTATTTCTCACACAGACATAACTACTATTTAAATGTACCAACAGAACATACACGTTTATCTTAATTGTAATAAACCTTATCAGACTACAAAAACGGTCTGTGTGATGTCTGACATCTATCTGTCCGACACTGATCTCGGATTACTAAAGTTCTCTGTCTATTAAGGTAATACGTAAGTCTTTATGAGGGGTGATTAATTTTGTATAAGCCCGGTTAAGCTGCCATTGTTGAGATCAATGGTCGCTGTGAACCTCATCGTCAAACAATCACAGATTATCTGACTTGGAATGCTGTTGTCACAATCGCACCAAGGTTTTTTCTCATGACTATTGCCCCTAGAAATCTGTGTGTAGTATTATCCTATTGCATGTTTGTCTTAGGAATAGCAATGTGCCCAGCCTAGGGTAGTCTAGGACAAAGGCCTGCTAATAGGAGGACATTGTGCTTGGATTAGCGCCATCAAGTTGATTGTTATTGTTGAGTATCCATGTTTGTATAAAAACTGTAGGTGGATGAGGGTGATTCAGCTTTTGTCCTATATATCTGATGGGTATAGTTTAGGTCTGCATTATCAGGCATTTCTATCGTCTTAGTAATACATTTCAGGTATTTTCTTTCAAATTTAATAAGATTTACAAGGTCAGAGTGATATTTAAACATGTTGCGGTACCTGTCCTGGTTTGCCACATTACCAGTGTTAGCTTACCTGTGGTTTCGTGTTCATACCGCCCGTTACATAAAAGGTTTTTATTAGTCATAAAGCAATATTAATACTATGTAATTGTTTTATTTACCTTAGGTATTTGAAGAATATTTTTACTCAGTTGATAAACGTTTAAAGGGTCGACTCATCAATCATTACCTCTTTTGTCAATAGATGTTTTAACAAAATATTAAAATCACACAGCCATGCAGATTCTTTATTTGTGGTTTACTGTAAAACATTCTAGACATATAACGTCCGTGACCAAAGATAGCATTTGATACTATTTGAGTCATATACCTGTGTCCAGATTTAGATCAAGGTGGGTGTGAAATGAAACCACAGGTATTTTTTGTAAGTAACTGTAAAGGTAAAAATGGTTTCTGGTGACAGGAATTTAGTGTACATTTTCTGATTTCTTCTCTCAGAAATACTAGACCTCAGTTCAGACTGATTAGGAGATTGTAATTGGAATGCAATCTAAAAAAAATGTTAACTCAACCGTTTGAAAAATTACGTTTGTGAATGGAGGAAGTACAGAGTAACAGGAGAGATTTCGCAGGGCTAGCTTGTTCTACCTGTGTGAACACAGATTTACGGTTGCACGCCATCAGATCACACTACACCTTACGTAGAAAAACGCAGTTTTCAGATGATCTCATTAAGTTGTTAATGTCTAGTTTGGTTGTTTCAGATTTAATTGTGTGTAAAATTCTAATCTGTCACGAATCTTAATAGAAAGGTGGCTCATTTCTTTACACCCATCATTAAAACTGTTTGATTCTTCTGATTTCTGATGAAATGTGTTCAGATACGTGGAACATGGGTGTAGCCATTTTAATAAAAACCGAAAACCAGTTTTATGCTGCAAATGACAACAGAAGTCTGGAGGGTCTGATTTTATTGGTCTTGTCTGAGAGAATTACCTGGCCCATTAGGCGTGGAGAACAGGCCGGAATTCGACCGTTACCTTTGATTGATATTCCAAAGGTTATCCCGTTAAAGAATTTCTTTGAAAAGAAAATTGAAATACAATTTTTAGAGAATCCTTTTTTTAGGGAGGGGAGACCAGACACAGAGACAGTGACGTTGTCGTAGCCTGTTTTTGTACCTAATGGAGAAGTCTATAACATGTATGAAGATTGTAGATATTCTTGGCAAGTCAACAAAAATTATACAACACTAAAAGTAAAAAAATAAATAACATATTAACCACTTATATACAGCTACAACAGATTCATACTATTTTGACTGAAGTGGGGTCGTGATCATGACATAGAATTTTCACAGGTGCTTTTGCCCTTGGCACTCGCAGTAGGTCTCTCAGTACGTTACAGCAAAGTATTAATATGAAAATATTATGACAGGGTAAATGTACCCGATAAACTTTCATTTCTGGTTGATCATGTCAAGGCGTCTGTTAATCTGGTTATACACAGGGACCATGCCTAGGACTGCCAAGTCATGCGACCCACAGCACTATTTACCAGACGATTAACCAAAGACTGCCGTACAGGAATGACAAGTTATAAATTTAATATCAACTGGTTGTTGTGTTGGTTCGGTTATAGAAGATTTACTTATTAGCCATCCTTCCGTGGAGATCATCTAATGTAGGCAGAAAATACTCCGTCATTGTTGATCCAAAATCATTGAACTTATTCATGCTGAAAAAACCTTGTGTATATTAAACTTTATTGTTTTCCACCTAAATAACTCTGACCTTCACTTCAAATATTCAGGTAAACAGTTCCTACCAAAACAGTTTAAAGCATGTATCTATCAGACCTTGTATACAAGTAACAATTAATGACATTTCTTGTTTCCTCGGTGGCACATTTTTTGTTATTATTTAACAAATTGCAAAGTACAGTAAAACCTTGATATAATGCCCCTCAGCGATTTGCAACCTCACTTACCGCCAACTTATTTTAAGGTCCCTCTTTTCCTTAAGAATAATTTTATGTTTCCCACAATTTATTGCCAAACCCCTTTATAACACCAGAATTTCTCCAGAAAAACGGTGGCAGTATAAGGAGGTTTTACTGTACATCCCCACAAAACCATTGTTTCCATCTTCAGTTTTCTTAAAGTTACGTTAGGCAGGTGAGCCAATATTTTACTTTTCAAAATATATATACAGTATTATCAAAGTTTATGTAGACACAGCCTTGCAGACTTGAACAGTTGTTTAAATTTAGTAAAAAATAGAAAAGAGACTAGAAAAAAACACTAGTGAAGGGAGGGAAAAGGGAGAGGTCTTTTTGGGGCTAAGAAGATGTAGATTTTGTATAATTTTAAAATTTATGGATAGTAATTTTTCATGACTGAATCTTACATTGTGATGTTTGGAATGTTTTAGGTTGCTATAAAGTATATAAAGAAGGGCAAGATCAACGATGATACCGACCTCACGCGACTCCGCAGAGAAATCAGGATTCTGTCCTCGCTAAACCACCCAAACATCGTCAATGTCCGGGAAGGTAAGAATCTGTTGGACTGCCAGATATAAAATTTGTACTGTGTTGTTGCATAGTGAAGTGTTGTACCTGAGCTGTTGTAAACAACATTGTTGTATAACCTTTGACCTAACCTGTACAGCTATAACCACTTCTGCTGTCATTTTCAATCAAGAAAATAAGAACATCAATCACCAAAACCCTTGAAATATATCATAGGCTAAAATTCCTAATTTTCATAATTCTATAGGTATAGCATGTTTGTGAATTTTCGATATTTGTATGAATTCAGAAGTATGTGTGCTGTATGTGTGCTGTGTGTGTGCTGTATGTGTGCTGTATGATTTCTGTGGTGGAATGGGTTCTTAGGTCCTTGTTCTTATCTTATCACTTCTTAAACCAATGAAATTACAGATGACAAATCAACCCATTAAAGATAAGAAAACCTTTAATTTAGACAACTATAGATTGAATAATTAGTGTTTGGTCCTATAAATGTTGTAAACAAGTCTCCACTAAACAAAGGATGAAGAGTGAGATTGTTACCATGACAACAACAGGACAGCCTGACAACCACAGAGGAGATGATGTCACTGGTAGATACCCCAACACATTATGTGATCAGTTCGTGTTAGTGAGGGACTTCACAGCTTTTCATTGCGCTGTTATTGCCTTTCAAACGTTTTCTATTCCCTTATAGCTGGGCAGATGGTTCCCTAAGTGGTCCTGTGTTACATCTAATTCATTGGTCACAGTTTCTGAGGCGGCACACATGCTAGTCTATTTCACATCCAACTTGCAGGACCAATCAGACATCAAACCGTCGGTGTAACCCAGATGTAGGGAGCTTGTTAGAACTGTAACAATGAGCCCGCCCCAGATTAGTATGTCTGCGAGGCTGTTATCTGTGGGCTAATCCAACCCTTTGTTTGAGAAATCTCCACGTGATGATGTCCTGGTTTCAGACATATTTACATGATTTCATACATAGAGGATGGCTGCTGTAATATAACATTAAAAAAAAAAGTTACGGTTGCCATGGCAATTGCTGACTGGTCACTGCCGTGATTGTCTGGTGTTGTGGGACAGTTTGATTGGCTGTCATTTGTCTCTGAGTCACATGACTATACATGTTGGCACTTAGTACTGTTTTATAAAACGCTTGTGGTTGTACATTTCAAATGAAGAAAAGCATTTCAAATAAAGATTAGAAAAAGGGGGGCCTCCAATAACCTTGTGATCATGACATTGTTCTGATGTGACCTTGATTGTAATTCGGTGAGTAAGGGGACAAAAATTGCTACCAAAACAAATGACAACAACTCATTAACACTCTCTTTAGATAAACGTTTTCAGGACAAATATGACTCAGGAACAGATTTTCTGTGGTCAGACTCAATAATGATGGCCATTTCAAGGGACAGGAAGGGATTTATTTAACAAAACTATAAGCAGTTTAACCGATATCAAAACAAAATGATTACAAGTATATAGAGAAGCAGTGCCCATTATTGGAACGGCTGACCACAATGGCTTAAATGATGACCACCAGGGCCAGAACAAATACTTGCGTGGGGGAAGAGAACAAAGACTACACAGACGTCCATCTTTGTTTGGGTCGTGGAGGTCTGCCAGTTCAAACTAATTCTCCGGCTCTTAAGTACTCAAATTATTGGTCATTTCTATCGGTCATTAATAGCACTGGTCAACTCAGACCACCTAAATGAGTGTTTATTCACCTGATCCTTTGTGGTCAAACAAACATGTCTCACCTTTACAGTGGCCTGAATGCACCGGCCACTGATCTGTTTAATAGTACACTGAGTAAGTAGTTATATATCAACGAGTGTCTGTCAACGCAATAAAAACTATCGCTATTAGTTTTAAAAACTGCATAAAATATCCATCTGGATTTTAAACTTGAAATGATCTGTCGGGGCCTGCCTTATGGATTCCTTGCATTCCTCGACCAGCAATTAAATATTGGTATAAGCTATTCTCGCAGGCTATGTTTATATGTAATAGTGTTATTACAATCTGTGAAAGTCTTCTGTACATAGGTGATCGGAGAATGAAAGGAACCTGTGTCTACGAGGACAAATCCTAAAATGTAAGGTTACATGACTAATATAAACTGTACAGACTGGCTGACTTGAAGTGACTGGGCAAATAGCCGAGGAACAATACATTGGCGTTACTTGTTTTCTTCTGTAAGGATGATGTTTAGACAGAGCTTGTGTACCTATGCCACTGGTGACAGTGCTGTTGTGTTACAGTGGCTATTGATAGGGCTACTTCTCCTTTGTTATATTTGGTGTTTGTGCGTGAAACTATTACTTAGAGTAGAAGTGGTGATCCAGAATTAGTCTGACACGAACATGTGACCATACAGACAGGTGGTTGAGAAAATATTTAGGGTCCCCCAGTCTGGCAGGTAGGGTTCCCCAATCTTGTAATGAATGTAAAGATATTTCACACCTGTGATGGGCATTTGCCAAACTCCCCAAATTCCAGAAGTGACATTAGACCAGATATATATCTGTCTGTAGATAGGGGAATCACTCTCTAATCAGATCTGATAGGCTGGCTTCTTACGATCTGAGACAAGATCACGGTAACATGATAGACATTTCGTAGTCATCGTATGCAAAGAATCTGTGTTCCTTGGTGACCTCTGACCTGAGCTATTCAGGGTGCGCGGCATAGGGTGACAACATATAGTCCCGGTATAGGGTGACAACATATAGTCCACCCAGGTGTAGTCGGTCCGCAGCTATCTTCTTGCATACTTAAATATTCTTTTGTAAGCTAAGAAAGAGTGATGTACATATCTTGCCCTATCACAATACTGTGTTTTTGCAATACTTTATTTTATCATTTCCGTTACTGGGTAATTTATTACACTTTTATTATGTTCACTTGGTGCTAATGTTAAAGCTGGTATAAAAGGCAAATTTATTAACTGCACTTTCATTTTTGATAAGTCATTCTGCGTTGTTAAAAATTTGTCCTTGAAATTATTTGTATAAAGGTGTTTTACGATGCTTTCTTGCACCACACAACTTGTACTGAGGTTTAAACTGACTACCTGCAGCCCCCAGTTTTTATGAAGAATTTCTCCAGCTGCAGTTTACTACAAGCTTATCTCCCCGTAGTTTTGAGAAATGATTAGAGTTAATTTTTTTGTAAATAATTCAATATTCTAGAGACACAGGCCAGTCTAGCTCAGGTTAGAGGCCAGTCTAGCTCAGGTTAGAGGCCAGTCTAGCTCAGGTTAGAGGCCAGTCTAGCTCAGGTTACAGGCCAGTCTAGCTCAGGTTACAGGCCAGTCTAGCTCAGGTTACAGGCCAGTCTAGCTCAGGTTAGAGGCCAGTCTAGCTCAGGTTAGAACCTGCTGGTTTTGGCGGGCAGATATTTCACTTCGGTCAGCAGTTCACGCTTTTATTGTGCTGTTCATGCAAGAGAAGACTTTAATCCAGTCTCGTGTAATAGCTAGGCTGACCTCAGGTCAAACGATAGATAAAACCCCGTACTACTTCTAAGGTGTTAACATAGGTATCAAACCCTACCAGGGGGCCGTGTCCAGTGACATAGGTATCAAATCCGGATCCTTCTATGGGTCTATGTCCACACCACGTGTCCAGTGAGGGGCCGCGTGAGACAAAGAATGTGCCCTTCACATCGTTTATCAGCTCTGTCATTGTTGTCATGACACCCCTTGTAGGACCAAATCTCCTAAGCGATAAAAGAGAGCCAAATGTCAACATGTCTGCATAATCATTTTGATAAAAATATTGAAGAAAACTGTTAATTCAAATTTTAGACACTTCCTAATACAAAGCTTTAGTTGATTAGACATTTCAAAAAATTACACTATTGCTTCATTCTGTTTTTTCACATGCAATTAGGGTAAAATCAATTTTCTTGAATGATGAACATTTAGGTAAATGATTACGTTAATTTTTATCTATCCCATAATCCCACAGCTGTTGATAAGCCAATGATGATCAGAGACGAACGGTTCAATAGGAAATATGTTGGGATCAATATCGGAATTGAATCTGCTTTGAGAGAGTCCTATGCATGTTGGCTCTAAAAAGATTAATTCACATTTATTTGTCAGTTGAACAAGGGAGGATCAATAAAATACGAATTAACGGTTGACCCTAGTGCAGGGAGATGCTCCAGCGGTTGTGGTTTTACTGGAGGAGACAAGCTCGAGAATTTTAGGAATGCCCGTCATTTTTGTTTCCAGTTTTACTGACAGGAGTCCATCTGTCGGTACTAATAGAGGGGGGTGGGGGGTATCAGTGATCCTGGCCGCCGGTTATCTGTCTCCATGTGTAACACTTGACATTCTAAGTGGGTATATAAGTGGTGCATATCATGTCTACATATGTCACATTCTCCAAATATATCTAAAAAAAAATTGGACATAAATCTTTGGTCATGTGACATGAGGCATTAGATATATAGATTGGAAAGTTTAATCGAGTGAGGTAGGGCCCGGAGATGAGGAAGTTTGTGTAGAAGTTCGAGTCAACATCAGTAGGTGTGAGGGAGCCTATCTAATCTGGCTGAAGATTAATTTTACATAACAAGTACACAGTAGTGATGATATAGGTGTAAACAGGGCTATATATATACAGCCGCCTTGGCCTGTGTACTTGGGTGGGTCTCCAGTTCACGAGATAAATATCTTTTATCATCTTTGATCTGTAGATGGATATCTTTCTTGGTATTATATCATTTCTCAGAAAATACTGGAGACAATTAAGTGGTTTCTTTTAATGATAAAGTGGTAAAAATATTAATTTTAAGGTACATTAAAATATACAATGTGACGATATCTGAGCATCACTGTGCATACACAATCATTATACCTGGTAATTATATCACCGAGGGGTGCCGGTATTAGTATGCAAGACGGAATTAACCACAGCTTACAGCCAACTGTGCACATATTTACATGACAGTTTAGGTTTGGTGGTAATTTTAAAGAGGCATTCAGGTTGAAATTCCATTGAAAAGAAATTTTTGTTTTGTACAAAAGAAAAATATCTTTGAGTCTGTATATTTAAAAAAAACAACAAGACAACACAAAAGGAAACCAGAACAATGTATGTGATCATTAACCCTTTCACCCCTATGTAACTTTAGTAAACTCTTCCATGCATTGATCTGGATGAGTCCATTATGGT
>JAUMHH010171014.1:0-16196 GCA_032359455.1 Chlamys rubida | reverse complement strand
CGGCCCTTGGGCTGATATTGCAGTCTCGGGTTGATACTGGGTGTGATATGAAAAAAGGCATGTATTATTCTCTATATTATAAATTGCTCCCTGATATAGAGCATGAGGCAAGAGATACGTAATGGAAGGGTGTGTGGTATGGTTAGCAATGTCCATTACAAGGTTAATTACTTGTTCATAAGAACCGATCATTGGATGTATAGTTTGGCTTATTGGGCTTACCGTCCTATAAACAGCAACGTTCATTTAAAGACGTACGTCTGAGTGCGCATTGCTTGCGTGTCTGCTAGAGGCGTAGGTACGTTGGTGCATTTGCATCCATTGCGTTAGCAAAATTCTTATGCCGTCTTCTATAGTTATACTTCAATGAAATACTATTCCGTCAGCACCAATCTCAGTCATTCACCTGGTCATATTATACTGACAATGGGTAAACTAGTCTTTACAGCTACTATCGCTACACATTTAAACCTGAAAGTGTAGCAGAGCGAAACAATAAGTTACTTGAAGGGCTTTGGTAAATTTGTCTTTTCTTACGATCATGTAGTGGGATACACCAGGTCTATTCATATCCCAGACCTTCTCAGGTAGCCTTTCGAAATAATGTTTTTTTCGTTTTACCGTTATAGTTATTATTTAATTGATCGAGTTTAAGAACTGCCACTGTGAATTTTGTTTGAATTTATAAGAATTGACATTTCTGCTATACTTGCTCCTTTGTCTATCTGTCAATTCATTTGATATACACATATCAAGATAGGGACAGATTGCCACTAATTAGGAGCATGTAGACAACGATGTATCCACTCAGAAAATCAATACAAAACAAACAAATACGATGTTACTGTATAAAACTAATTCATTTAAATTCTTTATTGGGCGATAAAACAAAGTAGGCGGTTGTTTGTATTGTCTTTTAAGGTGAAATCGATAAATGACAGTAATATATCAGGAATACAATAGAGTAAAATGGTCGTTGCACTGTACTCAAATCTGCCCGCCCATCTGCCAGGTAAAACTGACAGGAGGACGTCGCGTGCTGCCACCGATGACACTGTCTACAGAGGCTGAGCGATGACGAGAGATTGACGGGTGTTTTATGGTCATTATTTCCTTCCTTAAATAACCTCCTCTCTGACATTCGCAAACGGCATCAAAGGGCTGACGTCACGCAGACCATTTTGTAGCGTTCTAGACATACCTACATTTTAGTAGAGTAGCACTCATGAATAAAAGATCTAACGTACACCCGGACGTCTTCCTGTTTCAGGGGAGGGTTTATTTAGCTTTTAAGAAGACGTTTCCGGTTAGAGATGTACAGTAACACGGCGAATTTATTACGCTTTTAATGCAAGGTTCTACGGTGTCACAGAATGAACGGGATTGGTTTATTCCTCTCGGATGTTTTTAAGTTTACATTGCACATAAAGACCTATAAGTTAGGTCATGTTCATGTCGTATGGAATAGATTCATGTAAAGGCTCACAGACTGCTACAATGAAATTAACTCATTAGTACTAGGTAAGAGTGGTTATACTGCTAAAGATGACGAGGCCACGAATTGTAATCTTGCATTGTTATGAAACTAACCGTCACATTGTTTTTCGGTTATCTGCCTTTGGTAGAGTTCAAATGTTTGAATCCCTATTTAACTCCTTTATATCTTTCCAATTCACGCCTCCCCATTCACTAGTTTTCCATATCCATTTTATTTATTACTTTACGATATCTTTCAGTTTTCCTCCTCAAAACCGTGTTTCGATCTTGTACCTTCTCTGGACCTCCCTTCATTTAAATTCCTCACTTTTCAATATCATTCTTTCCAATACATCTCCTTATTCTCACCCTTCCCTATCTGATACAGGTTCAGAAACAGCTTTCTTTCTATTTTGATAAATTAATCCTAATTTAACGACTAATATATAGTTTATAGAACACCTTATCTTATTAATAGAATCACATTAAATACCATTCCAGGAAAAAAATATGTTCTGCATTCCTTTCAATTGTAATCTGTCTTATGGTTTACCTTGTAATTGCAATGACAGATACGTGGAGGCCTGCCAACTCACACGATAAATGATATGTAATGTACATGTCACGTTGATATCTACAAGGGAACACGTGCGCGACTAATACGGCGATACAGGGCCTTAACCTGCATGCCAAACAAGGGACAGACTACTTTCGTTTTCCTAATTAAGATATATTATGACAGGGATCGTACAAGATAAATGTCGAAAACATCGTATTTACGGAATTTTGTTTCGTTTGCAGAGATAAGAATTACAAATCACCTTTGGCACGGTAGGAAATCATTACTAAATAAAAACGGAATACTGACACATCATCCTTTTGTGGAAATCTGTTCGTTATATTAGGAATAAAGATATGGAATATGTTTGTTAGCTATTCTGGGTTAGATTTAGTTTTTATGCAGTTAATAGAACATTAAGCAAATAAAACCAATTACATATCACTCTTTAAAGTTTTCATTATGTGACATCCTGTATGGCTTTTCTTTGCCTTGCTTTCATTATATACAATGCACCACCCTTTATAGTATTTTGGCTGAGCAGTCTTCATTTTTGTTAGGTCTGTAATGCATGATTAGGCATTTTTGTCAGGTAGGTACTGTACTAAAACTAAAAAGTAAACATTATTTGTGTATATAAAGGTTATCACATTAAAATACAAGTAATTACATACAATATTTGAAATGGCTGAGCGTAGAATAATTGTTTTTAACCCCTGCAGGTCAGAGATCGAGAAAACATACACTTGCTGTTACCAACCGCATGATCAATGCGTGAACCCCCTGCAGCATTGGGGATTTGCTTTTGTACCCTCTACTTGGGAACACAAAAACGACCTTATAAATCTGCTGTACCTATTGCAATATTTGAGATCTTTATCTTTCTTTCTATTTCTAAGTATCTTTTATTTCCTATCGCATTGCTTGGCAATACCTCACATCTGGCTTTAATGTTGAGCGTTCGCCCAGGTGAGGAAGGCAATTGTTCTGTCCTCAGGCCTGGACATATCAAAGTCCTTCAAAATGGTAGTCGTTATTCCCTGCTTAACGTTGCTGTGCTGGGTGCCTTCGGCATGGTATTTCAGTGAGATAGCACTATAAAATCTGCATCAGATCCACGCTATCACAAAGAGGCAAGTACACGAACATAACCTGCCTCCGGCACACATACACACATGGAGGCACCTCCTTAACTGGCCTTTTAAAAGTACGTTAAACAATATCAAACCAAACCAATAATTGTTTCTAGTAAAGTTACTTACTTGTGTGACAGGGGAATGTGTTCCTAAACACAGGAAAAGAATTAGGGGAATGTGTTCCTAAACACAGGAAAAGAACTATTAAGCAGATAGCATTCAGAACCATTTACATTTGACTTAGATCGCACAAGGACATATAACATGTAATTGAATATGTGAAGATGACGCTATCACAGCATTGCTATATATAACAATGAAACTGAAACACTGTTATTCATCTATACATTATAATTATAATCAAAAAAAGGTTGAGTGTCACTCGGGAAACATTGTGCTTGTGGTCGTCTTTTAATCATACGCACAGGATACATATCAAGTACATTTATGTAACGGCACCGCGGCATAAGTACTGGGATCTTCAATATTAATCCATGTACCGGAATCCGCCTCCAGTTGTATTTCAGAGAGCACTTCAGAAAATCGATGGGAAGGAAACCCGCAATGTGACGGCAATCCATGTTTACGTGTTGTAGAAAAGCACTGCTAGCGAGCTAAACTTCCGAAGTGTTCTCTAACTACACGCCGGTGAATATGGATCTAGTTGTCAATGTAATTCCACCAGTGATTCACGGGCCTATTTGGAATACACCAGCAGATTTATAAAGATATCTGAAATCGAAAGTTCCTAAACCCATTTTACCAAATTGAGGTTCCTTAGGTCATAAATCTGCAGGTCCCAGGAAATAACTGAGTCTATTTTAACGACATATCTTGAGAGAGGGACAGAGACAGTTTCGTACAAATAGCTAAACCTGGGGTCATTTTCGACCTCGGTCCCGCCCATATAATTGACAGTAACAACATGTTGAGACGCCAAAGGGGCAAACTTGTCCTGGCGGAGGCATCGGCAATTACGCCAAATGTCTTTGTAAACAAGGGGTGATCTCGTTGTCATTATTTCAGAACAGAGGACTGTAGCCTATGGAGATAAGACATTTATTATCTACGGTCATTCTCCAATGTGTTTTACATATATATGTTGTAGCAAGGCAATACCTGCTATTCATCTTACTCTAACATGCGTGCGCAGATTCATGGTGTCCTTGACCTCCTGTTTTGTCAATGTTCTTGAAAACAAACATGTCATTTAGCGACATTAACACATCACGACAATAAAAGCAGAATAATAATTTGACGTTATTCGAAAACTGTATACACTATAAAATTAATTTCTTAAAAAATCAAAATTATTAACAAAACATTTGTGTGTATTTTTTATTCAAAAGAAAAAAAGATATAAACGATATAAACGATAGCGTCCACGCATGTGAGGGTATCAATCATACTACAGTTTCGTTTTGATTTATCAGAACAATTCACAAGTTGGCTGCAATTGTGACACCGGCCTACCCTCCCTAAGGGACAGGAATGTTTCAGCGTCATGTAAAATTTACGTCTAAGTGGACAAAATCCCAACAGACCTGAAGAATCGAATTTTTATCAAATTATATTTTTCATTTTACCGAAGTCCTCTTGTCATAGAACCTGTTTCAGGTCTGGCGATTTGTCGTAATGAAATTAATCCCGTCCTATGTTAAACATTGGGAGTGTGGTTTAGCCTCGAAAAAACGTCGCTGTATATGGCTGTGACCATTTTTTGTTTAAATTCAATTTATCTTATTGCCGGAAGTGAAATAAGAATACACGATTTTTGTTCTCATAAAGGTCGTTACCTAAACAAAACTCGGGAACATGTGCTGCGTCTACCAGACTTCTTGTTCCGAACCAGACAGTTTTCTAAGCTTGGATCAAAGTCATAATCTATGAGGTTTAAAGTGGTATCAATTTTGTATCGCTGGAAAATACAATAAGCTAGATGTCTGAAAAAGGTTTATCTCTGTAATTAGACTAGAACAGATCCACAACTTAGTTAGCGCTTGCTCGACATAATTGGTATATCTTATTATTACATTTTCTACATGTACAATGTAATCATAAAACTTATTACATGGGTGTCGACTCGTAATGTCAAAACTAATCGCAATTGAGCTTTTCTGTGGCATCATATTTTAAACATACTATTATTTTTTCATATGTTCAACATTGAAAAGTAACTAACATGTTCAGATAATCGGAAGAATATAATAACATATTTAAACTGTTTACGTCCCAAACATGTAAGGGTTTTCCTCCGAAACGATCACTTTCTCAAGTCCTCGATGTTTCCGCCTGATCTCCTTTTACTTGTTCTTAAGAGTTTTCATGCGAGTCGTTCCTTTGTTCATATTTTGCCCTACTTTTTATCGATTTTGTGTATATTTTGTTAAGGTTTCGTGTCCGTCTCATACTTTAAGCTTTAATGTCCAGCTGATGTTTTCTGTACTATCAGAAACGGTCTGCTTAACATTGCTCCAATAGGCATGATGATCCACACCAGCAATTGTATAGGTCAGGCCATCTTGATATATTGACTGTTGACCTTTGTAAAGTCCGGTACGTCTATTTTAGCGTGACCTATACTTAAGTACTATTATACTGTAATTCCACATTAGGATAATGTTTATTGATGATTTTTGACCAGTTAAGTTATCATCATGTCATCAGCTTTTGGGTTAATGTACAAACAACGCCCGATAATATACAAATAACATCAAAATGGATCACGTACTTCGCGTTAGTCGCAGCATAAGCTTAATTAATTCGCGGTAATTCCCCAATTAGCAGGACACATTAAATTACAATGATACTATCGAGTTTAAGTCCCCTTAGATACCACGTATTTATACAACATCATAGGCTGTCACCTCTAGAAATTAATTAAGCGCGCCTCCGTGTAGTTGTTGATGGAATATAACACTGTAATCGATTTCAATGCAGTCGATGAAATGTTTCCTCGACACGCCGATGTGCCTCTGTGGAATACATTGTACTTACGCCCGTTCGGTGTTATATAAGAAAACTTAGACTTGCCTGACCAATTAGCTAATGGGACATATAGTGTTTTACCTGGCCATGTGTAGCGTTTCAATAGTTTACTTTACCGACAGGCTTATCACTGATATCTAATTTCAATATAAACAGACAAGTTCCGCGTCAATATTTACAAAACGGTGCCGATCAATTCTATCTACGAATAATGTCGATTACATAGGTTCATTATGGCAAACGAAACATCGAAGATACACATGGATATCAACGTACAATTCATAAATACACTAATGTCATTTTCTTTCTCTCCATATTTTTGTTTCGTGTAATTTTACGTTAAGGATATTTATGGCTTACAGATGAAAACCCATATCCTGTGTGTGAATAGGAATTATTGCAAAACAGATTTAATTCATAAAGTATATCAGAATCACAACTTAGTAAAAATAAAATAAAAATTACTTTCAATCCCCTTTTGAAATTATATACATTAGAATTATGTAAAAAAATGTTTTCATACATTCATATTCATAATTTTACCATGGTGCCTAAAATTATCACTTTGCTTGTACATTGTATTTACGCAGACGTTTCATCAATGGAAGACCGGGTTACTTCCACTAAGCTTTATGTACTTGTGTCAATGTTCACGCGTCAAACTTTGGTTTGTTCAATGAAAATACTAAAATGTTAAATCTAGTTCGTGGGCTCAAATCTTCGTAGCCATGACATAGTTTGCTTTGATTCAATACAAACGAGATTTCTGAAGACTGAATGTCTCTGTTTGTGGACAGTCTTTGAAAAGTAGAAATAATGGTTGGACTCATTGCAACCTTGCTACAGTGCCATGGTAGCTGCTGCCAGTATACAGTTGAAAAGGTGTGGTATTGCTATTTATATACACGCGCACATGCCTTTATTTAAACTTACGACGGCGACGTTATTAATCTGGTGGTTTCGGATACAATCAATGTGTGTCCTATATCTCCCTGATGTGAGATGATCGGGAACGAGAGACGCTGGGAGGCTAGGGCACCTGGGGGACTACCGGCGACACCTATCGCGTTATGACTATGCATCCGAAACCTCGTAATTCCAGCATTTCAAGCCATATCAGAATGATGCAAACCTGATTATTTTTATGTAAAACTGTCGATCATGTTTTATGAAGTCATGTGCGTTAGCAAGTCATGTGATGACGTGTTATATTTGTTTTGTTCATTGTATGGTTTAACGGAAAATAAATGCAGGCATAAAATGTTAATAAAATGATAGTGTTTTCAATAAAAACCGTTTACTTAAGCCACAGCGTCATAAATGATGTTGAAAATCGCTATTATTCAAACAATGATCCTATGATACCCAACGCGTCATGCAATAAAATATCTTCATATTTCGTTAAATGTCTCATTATTCGAGAAAATAAATACTCCCTTCTCTTACTACCTTACATATGTTATAATTATTAAACAATGCTCTTCATTTATTGGGTAGAATAGACGTCCAATTGAGCCGACTCTCATTTTCCACGTCGTGTGTATTTTGATCTGCGTGCTACATGTAAGATAAATAACCTTACAAATTACGTGTTAAAATTACGTTTATTTAAACGCGACATACTTCGCGTCACTATAGAGAATATGGTTTCACCGTATGACACAGATATAGGCTCTTGATTATTCACAATCTCTATAAAAGTCAAATTAAATCAATTCATTAGTAAAATATTTGTAATTTCAGTATATAATCATGCATGGCAACTTTAGAGTCTGTCAAAGTCTTCGATAGTATATATTTATAAATAAATATGCATAATTTAATATAGCTAGACTAAGCCACTCTAAATCGCTTTACAGTACAGAAATATTCAATTTATACAATAAAAACTATTAAAATATACATAAAATAATACATCAAAACAATTTTGTGTGTGTTGGAGATGTATTGTTTTCTTTTTGTCGTGGCACGGTGCTTAAAAGGCTTCTTCTATAATGTCACCTCGCTTGTTGACTACAGCACATACATCACGTATATTGCACTATCCATCCCAGGTCATTTTATGTTCCACCTGGATAGTTGGAGTTGAGTGGGCTGGAGAAAAACACTTTGTCTGAATATTCAATGCGTACGACGACTTCGGAGATCGAACTCCGGCCGCGTGCTTTGAAGGCCGGAACGTTAACCACTCTGCCAATCCGTCCATTATCAGTGTCAATGGACGACGTTTCGAGTTCATTGGGAGACTATCTTCGTAGACTTATGTTTCTCTTTTACCGATCAATAATTCAAAATTGAAACACCCCTGCAGGTGGGGGATCGGGAAAGAATACACCTGCTGTTATTCACTGCATATATCGTATGAGGCGACTATTGTGGGAACCCCCTGGAGAATTGGGGATTTGCTTTGGTGTCCTCTATTTGGGAACACAAAAGCGACCAAAATAAATCTGCTGCACCCATCGCAATATTTTGGATATTTATCTTTCCTTCTACTTCTAACTACTTTTTTTATTTCCTAGCGCCTTGCTTAACAAAATCTTTTTTGTTTTACCTGAATGTTGAGCGTTAGCCCAGGTAAGGAAGGCAATGGGTTCTGTCCCCAGGTCGGGACATACCAAAGTCTTTAAAAATGGTAGTTGCTATTCCCTGCTTCACGTTCCGCATTTGGGGAAATAGCAACAACTGGTTCACCCGTTGTCAGTATAATGTGACCGGGTGGAATGCTGTGCTGGGTGCCTTTGGCATGGTATTTCAGTGGTATTAAAGTCGGCATCAGATCCGCGCTATCACAAGGAGGCAAGCAAACCAACATACCCTGTCTCCTGCATACGCACAAGCAAGCACGCATACGCTACACACATCCTTAAATGACATTAGCTGTTAATAGGACGTTAAACAAAACTAAACCAAAATATCTGTCTGTTGACAACTTTGTTTTGCTTTGTTTGGGGTGGGGGCTACTCAATGGGCACTGAACAGTGCCATATCTCTTAAATGTCTTAACATGGGGACGGTACCGGCCACTTCATACATTTATACTAACAGCAGGTTACATGGGTACATCGCTGACAATACAAACATGGTTTTATAATCGCACCCATAAAAAGAAATTGCAGCTCTGAAGTTTTGATCTGTTGTATTTCATAATCTAACATCTTATTTGCTACACTGTTATTATACGTTTTATGTCTACATGTATTTGTGAGAGTCCACAAATGTGTTTATATATTCACGCGGACAGTTCTAGAATTCTTCGGACTCAGGTGTAAGACCATAAATATGGTTCAGACTTGACTTCTTATGTATGAACCAGGTTAGTAGGTGGGTAGTTTTAGCACACATAGCTACATTTTGCATGGGGAAGACCAACCTTGTAGTCATGCCTGTGGTCAGCCATTGACAGTCAAACACTGAATTGAATGCACTGATTTCAAATAAATACCTGACAGATTTTAAAATGTACCCTCTATGAAACGTTTATTTGATACAGTTTCTGTGCAATAAATCTATGATAATTTACCTGCAATTTATCTCTATAATAAGATATAATATAAACCATTCGTTTGCTATTGATGTATTTTGACGTCTTTGCACGTTGTAACCTGTTGTTTCTGGTTTTTATGTATTCAGTTTTTTGTGAATGTAAATTTTTTAACATTGTTGTTTAGCCCTAAATGACTCAAATTGTCGATGGGTCGTAAAACAATACAAAATACAGGAAAGACCGTTGGGTTTCTAAGTATACAATATCAGATTTTTGTAACGTTATAAGCATATGATTTATACACGATAATACATTTACCGCATAAGCAAGTTGCTTGGTAGAAATGGAAGGTTCGAATAGTTTTTTTTGTATATACTACAGGTACGTTATACAACACCGCAAGTTCATATGAAATGCAACACTCGTGAAAGTAGTTATTCGTAAGATCTGTAACGATATTTGGCACGTTCATTTATCATCACAATAAAATCAATATGATATTAAGATGAAAAGCACCTTAGAAACAATATTCGGCCTGCTTTTTTATTCTTCAATCAGGTATGTGAATACTTTGTCTTTTATGTTTGCATGCAAAAATTAGTTATATGTGTGTACCTTGGTATATATTTGCATAAAAACTATCGAAAATATGTGTGAACTTTGCCACAGGTTTATATGCAAAATTCATTAATGCGTGTTCTTTGTTACAGGTGCAAACACGTTGAGATGACGAATGGACAACACAAATCGCAGCCCCTGACGACCATATTCGCCTTCTTGTGTCTTGTTATTGCGGTTCACTGCTCAAAGGAGAGCCTCCCGTCACGTGACACTAAATTAGTAAATAGTATTCAGAAGCGGGAGGCGGACACAACTTCCGGAATTGCCGGTTTAGACTACAACACTTTTCACGAAGAACCAGTGAAACGGAGTACAAATGATATGCATATTGACGATTTACTGTTAAGCAATTCTCCTGACAAGAGGGGAAGGGGAGGCAACAGGTATGGGTTTTATGGAGCTCTTGGAAAACGAATGGATTCGGAGGAAATGGAAAAGCGGCGGATGCGGAAAATGTTTTTCGGTTCGCTAGGGAAACGTAGGCCATCATTTTTCGCTGGATTAGGGAAACGTGATGGGGACGACACCCACGAGGATACGTTCGGTGATGACCTAGACAAACGAGGAAGAGGTACCAAGTACTTCTTTGGAGGTCTTGGAAAGAGAGATAACGTCGAAGGGGAGGACGACGACGAGGAGGAGGACGTAGACAAACGGAGGATGCCTTTCTTTGGAACGTTAGGCAAACGAGGCCGTAGCAGAAACTTCCGATTCTACGGCACTCTGGGAAAACGTGACGGAACCTCTACAGATGACAGCACTGACTTTGACGGAAGTGACGACATGGAAAAAAGAAGATTTAAACAACATTTTTTTGGAACATTAGGAAAACGTGAGGACGATTTGGATTTAGAAAAACGTCGAAGATATGCTTTTGCTTCATTGGGAAAGAGATTTGATGATGATGCTGATGATGAAAATGACGACATGGAAAAGCGCCGAATGAAATTGCGTCCATCTTTTTATGGATCTCTTGGTAAACGTCGCCCCATGTTCTATGGATCACTTGGCAAAAGGTCAGCGCCCTCTCCAGACAATGAAATGTACAATGAACAGCCTGAGGACATCCACTCGCGCAGGAAGAGGTCCCCATCATCGTTCAATCTGTCAAGAGCGCTCAGGGATGGATCCTCGTACGGCCGCGCCAGGCGGATCAACAGAATTGCGTTGGGGCGGCGTCTCATTCGGAGGACGCAAGACTTCCGATTCTTCCCCATGCTTGGCAAGCGGTCTTTTGACACATGTAAGTATATCAAAGAGAATACATCAAATACTATTAATATTTTTTTAATTATTGAAGACTACTATTATGGTGAGGTTCGCCCATGTGTACATAACCCTTAAATGTGCCTTGCTATTACACTTATTACTTAATTGGTCACAACTATTGGCTCTCGTATATTTGTTACCAGATTTTGTAATGAGGACGCTAATAGTACTACTATATGTATAATAGCATGACGAAAATATGAATTACAAGTATGTAGGATTCATTTTTTCAATCAATTTCATTAATTTCAAATTTTAAGCAAGAATCCTGCATGTTTTTGAATTCTCCAATTAATAAATAGAACAGTAAAAATTAAAGTTTGAACACATTGACCTAGTTATTTCTATAACAACATGTAAATGTTTGTTTCGAAGTTCGCATAAACAAACTGTCAAATAACAGGAAAATTGATTATCACTATCAATTTGGTGATCTAAACAACAATAAATCTGTTTTAGGCTATGTGAAAAAGTTTGACCTTTTTAAATAATTAATTTACAAAGCCATCGTACTTAAAACATAAATTACTCACATCGAATTGATACAGTAATAATACCATGGTGCACTTTGACGGTCACTCAATATTACAGTATTTATATCAAAATAATATATGTAAACATCGATTGGATCCGAACATGTTAATAATAAAGTTGTACGTATGTTCTGTAACATTATTAGCGCCCAATGGGCGCTCGCAAGTATAAATATATGTGTACTAAGTTAGTAACTATTTCCTATATATAATTCTCGAATATAAACAGGATCCTAAATCAAGATTAAACAATGGCGTTGCAGTACGATGTTCAATTAACAGTTACCCATTGACCAGCAATACAATGATGAAACAAGAATGAAAATCGATGTATGCATTAAATGACGCCCCTCCGTCATTATTGTGTTTTGTCCGTGCATTACTTCGTTATTACCAACGCCAGTAAGTTATGCTGTATATGACATGCTGCGACAAAGACTAAAAGGAACCTTCCATGTAACCTATAAAACATCACTCATAAACATTTTACAGAAATAATAGACTTTTTATAATGTCAAAGATGGTTATGGAAACCATTCAACAGCCGATTTCCTGCCCTTTTAACGAGGGACTGTCACCAGTACGACTAAATCACCTGATACGGCAACTAACGATTCCAGCTTATTTCAATAACAGCCAGTCATTACGACCATATCAGTTACGTTTAAATAGCATTACGTAGTGCCTGTACTACTAGCAAACAATGGTATATTATGATTCCTGGTATAGCAAGTGAATTTATAGACACAAAGGGCATCCTGGATTTTTTTTGCCATGTCGTGTAGGAGCAGACTAAAACGCGGGGTATTGTTTGCATTAATGACACTTTGGTACATGGCTTAGATAATTTTAAAAATTGCTCTTCATTGATTATTGTAACATCAATAAATTAAAATGTATCGATAAGTATCTAAACGGATTCGAATAGCGCATACAAATCTAAATGTTGTATCACCTCTGTGTTAAGTTCCTCTGTAAGAGTGTATATATATATATTGTGACATCAATCAGTCTTTTTTTCTCTAAGACATCATTATTGAACACATTTTGCACGCAATACCATAGATGTGATCAAAGAATAGTTATTCTTTGTGACGCCGATTTTTGCCCTTAGGTATTTATAGGACGCTGGACCCGATAACACCAAACGAGGCCATTACCAACTGAATGATTATTACAGAGAACATGGCAAACTAACTACACGCCTACATTCTAGACACCCTTTGCATGCCTTAAATCTTAATCTGTTCTGGAAAATTCTCATGTAAGTTTTATCAAGTCCACACACAATGTATACAATTACATAAACTGAACCACTATACACCAAACACTGTAACGTAAAAACGCTCTGCTTCCCTGACCGCCAAATAGTTAATTGCCAAATTAACATGATAAGTGTGACTTTAGTATATGGTCCTACCGAAAACACTATAAAACCGTAGCACTAAACCTATCGTTTGAACTAACCTTAATTATATTTGGATTTCTTCTTCATACACATCACAGGTAAACCACTATACGTTTAATTTGAGTCGGTCTAAATGATGCTTGCTTTTCTAACTTATACTTATCACTAGGGTAGAGTTGTAGTGTTTGGTAGAATCAGCCTCAGTGAAGTGTTGCAATTCAATCTTCCCGTAACAACATTTTCAGTATTTGCTTCGCTTGATTTTAAATCAGTTCTGATGACGTTTGTGACGTCATGATTGGAATAGTGGCGACAGTTGAACCCTGATTACTTATTTATTGAACTTACAAAGTTAACGATAACGCGTTATACATTTTGTTTATTTTTAAGGTCACTTTATACAAATATGGAAATAAAATAATGATATTGGTGAAAGAAATGAAAGGTAACATAATTGTGGTTGCATGCACGTACGAGGGGAAATGAGCATTCAGACAAATTTTACCTTAACTCGCATTAACTTTAATAGCACAGATACATTGACAACAATAATGTTATTTTTGTTTTAATTCAATGATAGGTTAGATTAGGGGTGGGTGCCACATTTGTCTACAGTTCAATCCTTACAAAAATATTTCAATTTCTGCTCATGTTTTCCTTTAAGATAAAGGATGAAAACAGAAATAAATAAATCAATTGATCCCAGTTCAATTTCAACAAGAATAATGTCATTAAATACCTATGAGACACTGCTACATGCAAATCCATTTAGTTCTCTCAACATTCTTTAATACCTATACTATTGACACATGACATGAAGTGGGAACAGATCAGATCCAAAAGACGATGTACAATATCGACCTTTCTTTATCGTCTTCAATCTTGCACAACAATTGAAAAAAACACTTTATAATCTTGGCTGCTACACTGGAAAGACATTGGAACATAAACCTTTTTTCTCAGCAAGAGAGGGCTTTAAGGACGGTCTATGATTTAATCGAAAGTATTCAGGAAAAATCTTCTTAAATACGAAAATAACCGGAAATAAATGTCTTTAGCGTGAGACACTGCTACATACAAACCCATTTCGATCTCTAAACATTCTTCAACACATATACAATTGACACATGACATGAAGTCGGAACAGATCAGATCCAAATGACGATGAACACGTGTAACTACCTCTTTCTACCTTCTTTAATCTTGCACAACAATTGAAAAAAATGTAATGCATGATAATCTAGGCTGTTACTCTGGAATGATCTTGGAACATAAACCTGTTTCTCACGATAGACAGAGGGCTCCAAGAAAAGTCTATGATTTAATCGAAAAGTATTCCGGAATAAACTTCTGTAATACGGAAAAATGACCGGAAATGGAATTCCTTCATTGTGACAAGTAGGTGTCAAAACATGCAATTGGTCGATACATAGAGGCTAAGTGATGATCGACAACGTGTGCCGGGTCACACAACACCTGTAGGTCTATATCTGTTTGGGTGAATTGATGGCTGAATGTCGTGATGTTATCACAAACACTTAAATAAACAGTAGAAAACGGAACTAATATACTCAGTATCACCACTCTATCAGTAACAGCAGCGTCAATCTTGTGTATTACACTGCACTAGATTTCCCTAATGGTCTTTCAAAGTTCTATAGTGTAGAACTGTGCTAGATTTTACCCTTGTTCGTCAGAATACATTTAAACGTAAGCAACAACATATTGTATCTTCTTTATGCACGAGTACGGAAACCCACATTTCTTTAATACATATTTGAATCAATTTATTGCTATTATTTACCATATCTAGCAGTGATTACTGCCAGCTTTATATATGCATCTACACAATTTACTGTCATATTAAGATATTCTTTACGCTAGTGGAATCAAAGTTCATTAACGATCCTCTTTACATATAACTGTATGCGACATTTCAATTAAGCATTTCTGTTGACACACTAAGCAAAGATTCATCTTCAATATTTCTTTAGCATACAAAATAATATTTTAAATGCAATTAACAAAGAAGTTAACACAAGGTACGTCAAACCTTAGTATCATATATGTCTAGATGTGACATATTTACATGGCAAAACTGCATACTGTTTCCTGTTTATACATTTATAGACTTAAATGAGAACACCTGATATTTTAACACAACAACGTTATCAAACTAACATAATACAGTTTTATATTTGGTGTCTGACGTCATCGCAGTATATATTATTTACTTTGATTAATACCGATTTAAGAGGCAAAAACAGATGATATTGTATCCTCAATGGCAGAACTGAAAGTTTTAAATTCCTATACATTCACATACAGAACACTTATTCCAATTATATGCGATTGGTTTTACATTATTTGTGTGCGTTGACGGCAAAAGTTAACCCCTGTTTGTCCACATCAATCTTTATAAAGTTAGTTAGATGCGCAACGACCCTGCAACGGTAAAGTCATGTTGGGCCCTTCAATAATAAAAGGTAAAATAATAATTTAACTGTATTCATCACAAACCATTCGAAAACAAGGCAGTATATACATATGTATATATATGGGGCAAAGAAGTAATTCCAACAGTTTGGACAAGTTTAGGTTGTCAAATTTTCGGAGCGATCCGCTCCTTTATCAAGACACATTGAAACAGAACAGTTACATATACATCATATTACAAGAAGATAGAACTGATATATGATAATTGAGAATATAGCTATTA